>CAHIKZ030002468.1:1925000-1951320 GCA_903632075.3 Acanthosepion pharaonis | reverse complement strand
ACCTTACCGCCAATCTAGTACTGCGCTTAAATTCATAATTCGTAATCTAGAGGAAAGTTCAAAAGGATTACAGTGAAAATATTTATAGAAAAGGCAGGGGAAAGCTACATTACGGCGGTAGAAAAGTGACTGAAGCTGGGCTGCCAGGTCAGGAACAATGTCATTGCAGATTCTTTGGATTTTATCGAGAATCTCTAAATATATAGCAGCAGCGCCAGACCAATTGTGGCAGCAATATTCAAAGCATGGACGAATGGTAGACTTGTAAATTTGTACGATAGATAAATTGTCTATCACGACACAGGAAACCAACTTTCCTGGAAGCAGACCAAGCAATTGATTCAATATAATATTTCCACTTTATGTCAACGAAAAACATTACCCTGCTCAATGACTCACTCTCCTGGAAGTTAGGATCTGTCATACTGATTGAAACTAACTCAGACGATTAAAAAAAAGAGAAGTTTTTAAGAGAGCGTTAAATTAAGAACTGATGCCATCAGGAAGTTCATTCATGAAAATTACGAACAACGAATGCTTGTTTAATGTAAAAGGATCTAGAAGAGTGGCCGTTCAAGACAACTTTCATTTCGCGATTCGATAAGAGATAATCATTTAAAAAATACCAATATGCCAAACCCTGTCAAATGTCTTCGAGATATCTAAAGCAATAGCCAGAGTTTCACCATTCTGATCTAAAGCTTGATAGACGCTCAGCAATAATCGTTAACACATCTCAGTTGACAGGGAAGCCAGAGTCATATCGCTTATTCGAAAGAACATGCTAAGTGAGATGCTCAATCAATTCAGAGTTGATTAGAGTATCCCCGTCCCCTCAAAAAAAAAAAAAAGGTAGAAGGGTAATAAGCCGATAGTTAGAAAGATCAGACGGTTCACCAGATTTAGGTAATAATCTTTCTTGCGCCATGAAGCCGTCAACAATAATTCAGTAGCATTTGCGTATTTTACTCAAGAAGAATTGTTTATAGGAGAGAAGCAGACTAATAAAAGAAATAGCTACTATAATAGCTTCTTGATTTAAGGGATACTTATACACATGCTGACAACTGCTGCAGACACACCGTAAACTGTTTTTCAGAAAACCTCTGGCTGAGTGCGCGGAAACACGGCTGAGAGTGTGGAAACACTCCTGCAGAGTCCACGCCTCATTTGGGTCTGTTGAGCCCGTAGATGATGATTTGGACTAACGGATCAATGCAAATGGATTCTTTGATGTTACAATTTTAATATAAATTTTCCCCCTCATCACCGCAGCTTACTGGACTATATGATCCCCTCGTTATCGTGGTTGACTCTGATATCAAACATTTATTAGAATCGGCACAGTCATTTTAGATCTTACATTGGATGATTTTATAAAGACAACAAGTTGTAGAGGCTTTGGTTCTTTTCTCAGTTCAAGAGTAGCATATTATTTAAGTATGGAAACGTTGGTGTTTAAAAAAGATTATTTTAAAGCATTTTTTTAGAAAAACAAAAAGTGAAAAGAAAATGCAGTTTGTGTGTGCATATATGGAAACATCTTCTGAAATTAGTACAGTATAGCACAAGACGAATTCATTACTTTCACTTACGTGCTTATACCCTTGTGAAAGGTATGAATCCTCTTCTTCTCCTAACTAAGGGTAAATAGCAGGACAGACCGGGTTCTATAGCCTTGGATGGCAACGAGTCTACCGCAGAAAGAAATAGCAACCTACTACCGGAAAAAAATCTGCCTTGTCACTTGTCAGACATATATCGAAAGATACATGATTGCCTAAGCGTATCACACGGAAGAGAAGGAAAAAAAGTAATGAAAATAACTGCAGAAAAAATATTAGTCATTAACTTTTAATTAGCGGACATTATCAATTGATTTTTTTCAGCAGTGCCACATCATTCCTGATTAGAGTAAATAACAAATTAGCAACTTTAGAATTCGTGATCTTATGTCATTTCTTGGATTATTTGCCTACAAGCTGGAAGAACAAATAAAATGTCAAAAGTTATGTCTTTATGTATACGTCTTGAAGAGAAAATAGGCGAAAATAATGGCAACTTTGTGTAAAGAACGCAAAACTATTCTGAATGGGATGCTTCAACGAGTAACGTATTGTTGAAAAATATTGAACTGAAGAATCTAACATTTCTTCTGTTTTCTACTTTTCTTTAAAAAGAGAAATATCATCAAAGCTACCCTTAAAAAAATATGAAGTTTCTCGTAATTTTTCTTTTCACGCATACACGTTTGGCGGGCAACCTTTTCTCACCATTTAAAGGTTAATATACCAAACAGAACGGAACCGTTCAGAAATATTAGGGGAACAGCGTTAACCATACCAACATTGAGTCTCTGGTGTTGGGATTTGTGTCTACACTCAAGTGTTAATATTTAAAGATCTTCACTAAGAGACGAACAATGTGTGTAGACATATATGGAAAATATATTAGAATAGTTTTGAAGAATTTCTTATGAACAAACTACCTGCATGTGGATAGTAAACTGGTTGAGGAAGTATACAAAATTCGAGAAAGGAGTAAGAAAAGGATTTGACTTCTCACCGGATTTATTTGACTTCTACATAGAGACGATCTAGGACAAATAGAAAACGTAACATGATTTACTGTCAGCGTCTTGATGGCGGATTCCGAAGGAAAATTTCAAAAACACTTAAAAAATATAGCAAAGGAAAGCGCGAAGAAAGGACTAAGCATTAACTATAAGATGGAATATACAGTCGTCAGCAAGAGAATCAAACAAAGTTATGATCGAAACAGTAAAAATATGGTTTTCCAGATAGATGCTGAGAATATCATTAATACCAGACAAACAACATTCTTAAGAAAATGCGAATTAGAAAAAGAATGTTTAATTAAAATCGTAAACAGTTGAAATTTATGGGACATACCTCGAGGAAGTACTGCTTGGTTACTAGCTAGTCCCTGTTGCAGACATACTGCTAAGTACATTTGTGTTTCCTCAACACCCACGGCGTTAACCTGTATCTAAGGTCTTTTCATCATAGGCGCTGTATACGTTAATGTACTGAAGGGTCACGGAACATAGAAGAACAATGAGAGGTTATGTACAGGAGGTAGAGTTAAATTATTTTTATAAAGACATGAATTTATCATTTGAAAACATTTCATGTGTAGACCTTGTGTAAAAATAAAACATTTTTTTCCGAAAAAGCGCACAAATAACATTGCAATTTTCTTTATATTGTAAGTGTCACTGGACTAACTCCATATAGAGGAACATGTGGCGAAATTTTATCTTATTGCTTTCCAGACAATATCTAGGCGCACAACAAAACTCTGAGGATAGCAGTAATCTTCTGTTATCTTCTTCAAACGAACTATTTTTCGATGATTGTGTTCTCGGCACACACAAAAACTTAACAAACCAGCGTTCGTTTACTTCATTGTCCTCAACGCAGAAAACACAAAAACGCACGTGTGTGAGTCGCTTTATATTTGTATTGTAACATTGGATGGAATTGGCTATATCAACACGTCTGGGAGCTGACTCCAGTAACGTGCTTTCTTCCCTGAATTGATGTAATCCGAAAAGGCTTTCAGTGCTCAGTATAAGCTATACAAATACCATATCAGACTTAATATCTTCCCTAGCCAAGTAAAAATGTTGGCTGGTGATCATCCCATTTAGCCACGTATCTGCATAGGTGCTGTTCAAACCACAAAAGCAAAGCTGGACCGGCAAGTAGAAGACTGCCATTGAAGACATTTTACTAAGAACTCATCTGTCATCCAAGTTCTTCAGAGGCTCTATTTGCGGAAAAGTGTGTCGTTCCCGTGTTGGTCTTATCAGCCACACAAGGATCCATCCAACATAAAGGAAACCGGCCGGGTTAGTCTGAAAAGACGGTCTATAACGACAATACACATAGCGTGACACTGCAGTACTTCTATAATATGTAAATAATATGAATAATTATACCGTGGCTGCTTTTATTGACAAAAAGTGTTAGTTATGGAGGATAATTTTTTTGTGTTCGATCCTTACAGGAACCTTAATCCGGCCTTACGCTTAAGGTAATTTTGTTTAACAAATCTTTTACACATTAAAGAATTTTGTAAAACAATAAAAGTTCGAATTAGGACCATATCGTGCATCTAAGTCGCTAACCAAATCTTTCTTGCAAACATTTTTCAACACTAAATATTGCAACAGCAATGAAGAAAAATTTCCGATTGAGACTGTTCAATAGTAAATTACTGGGGATCACAGGCTTACAGTCATATGCTGAGACATCAGGTCTCGTGCGATTACAGAAATTAAGCAACGTCGAGCCTAGTCAGTACCTAGATGGGTGAGTACTTGGATGTGCGGGTGGTGTAATAAATAACGGCTCGGAATTGGAGATCGGAGAGCCTAGTTCAAATTCCAGTGATATATTCATTTACGCGCAAATACCCTTAGGAAAGGTACGAATCCAGTTCTTCTGCCTCCAGGCATAGGTTATTTAGTGGAACTCGTATCAGTAATTCATTATCTTCAAAGAAATTCTCACAATCTAAAAATATTTTCTGGATTTAAATAACGTGCAAAAGGTTGATAAGCCGTAAAAACAAAATCAATCAACAAATAATGCTGATCACAAAAAGGAGAAAATTTAACAGACCTTTATGCAACATTCTTCTGCTGGCAACAACTCATGACCCCATCATGAGACCAAATTTGCACCAGCAGTTGCTGAACAGTCTTACTGTGTTATCGGGTACAAACGAGCAAACGTTTAACTTCGTTCCGCAAAACATGGAACAGATGCGTCTAAATGATAACAGGAAGTTTTTCAGTTAAAAAGTTTTCTGTCTATTTTCTTTTCGTCAATAAATCCAGAAACATACACTTCCCCCCTCAAAGTCGACAAGTGCATGCATGGTGCAATTAAAAAAAAGAATAAAATAAAACTATAACACTGAATGCGTCATAGAATTACCTTTTCAGAAAAAATAATTCGAAATTACTTCAAAGAACATAACTGGAAGTCAGATGGAACACTTCTAAAGAATTTAATTCACTAAGGTACCGAATTCGATCCCCGCTGTGGAGCAATGTTAGTTAAATGCCATTTAGCAGAAAAGGTCCAAGTAAAAATAAAGAACTTAAAACTAAATTTTGCTGTAAATATATAAATCCCCTTGGTAAGAGGTTATAAGTATTACTATGGAAAACATAGCGGGATGCGACCTTGAATCTAATTTGAAGCTTTCATTTCCTCTGAATTTACGTTGTTATTAACTTTTACTGACTTTACACTATTTGGCGTTACACCTCTTTGCATACTGTGCATTCTTACTTGCTCTTCATTTGAAAAAAAAAATCACATGCGCACGCACGCACACACGTATATATGTATGTGATTTTTTGTCACGTAGAAAATGAGCAGTTCTTTGATAAATGTGATATACAAAGCATAGTTCCTTAACCGGACATCAAACAATTTATTCGACACCAGGTGAAATTCCCCAAAAGGATTTACAGACATTCTCTGTCAATTCTATTTAATAGATGTTTAGATGTCGGACTGGCATGCACATATGGATGAAATTATGCAAAACAGATGGATTAGAAGAAGAGGGACAGTTGAATACCCACCTCGATCATCAGATTTGACATCTTTGGATTTCTTTTTGTGGGGGTTTCTAAAAGACAAAGTTTACAGAAAGAAGCCTGAAACAATTGCTGAAATGAGAGTAGCAACTGAAGAATGTGTTCAAATACCAGAGGAAATGCTACTGGACGTTTGCAGGTCTATTTCTTCAAGATATGAAAAGTGTATTGAACTGAACAGCAACCAAAGTTAGGATGCTTGTCTCCGTTGGTAGTTTCATAATTAAACCAAAGAAAAGAAATTGTAGTTACAACGAATGATTTATTTTTATGAAACTATTTCGACTAGCAGTTGCCAGTCTTGTTCACTCCATAAGTTGAGTAATAACAGTCAAAGAATTTCGAAACGCTTAAGAATTTAAATCAAGGGAAACAAAACGAGTTGATGACGTTTACAGCGTAATAGTAAATCGAGGCATAAAAAAAAATAATTTATTTTCTCTCCATATCATATTTTTCTTTGGAGCAGAGAGGTCCAGACAGGATGGCGTTGTGCTGCATCTATCCTATTTCAGGCATTTTTTGTAGTTGCTATTACCATTTGTTCAGCTACTCTTCTTTGATTGAAATGCTACCGAGGAAAATATAGACTAGTTCTGAAAAAGTTTTAACGGTGAACATACCGTATGAAGAAAACACATCAAAATCTATTATACGAATTTTAAAACAGATAGATATACGAGTTGTATTCTCCTCTTTCAACTCAATAGGAAGGACGCTCATCAGATTAAAACATGAAAGAGCAGTTACAAGTAATGGCAATCTGATCTACAAAATTAATTGCATGAACTGCTCAACAAGTTATGTGGGCATGACTTCAAGATCATTGAAAGAACGACTGGATGAACATCGAAGACTTTGTGATAAGGTAATTTTAAATGATAACGAAAAACAAAAATTGGAAAAAAAAACTTCAGCGATTGCATTACATGCCATTACACAGAATTGACAGATTGACCATCCGGAAATAAAAGTGACGAACCAAAAGAAGAGATCTTTGAACCGGACAGCCAGACTAGTTGTACATAATTTTATTATATTGTGCAGGAACCGTTCACTTTTCAGAAGCACTGAATGCATAGACCTGGTATACGTAGGATGTCACAAGGTCTCCATACGAATCTAAATTCAAAGTTATTCTCTTTTTACACGGATTACCAACCAAGGCTAAGTAGACCAATCTTCCATACTATTAAACCCATAGCTAGGTGTTCTGGAGTAAAGAGTACAACCCCGGTGACTATGAACTCGCCCAATGCTATAAAGAGTTCCATGTTATGAGGTCGTATCGGAGTCAGGTAGTTCCCTGCTAGCCTCGCGACATACTTGTCGAAATCTCCGTCCGAAGGCAGAGACGAACCCAGACGGGGCTATGCCTACGGGCAGAGTCTGGGGAGGTAGACAAACACTACCCTGTTTATCTGGGGTCTAAGGGCATGTTTGCTTGATCCTACGGGCTTGGAATCGCTCCCACACAAAACCAGCCTTGTGCCACATCTTTCCTTGTGGAGTGGATTGAGTAAATACCAGTCGTATTGGAGTAAGTCTTCATGCTAACTATACAAGCGTTACGGCAATAGCCTAAGCATTCCGTATAGAGAATACTTAATTCATTAAGTTATACAAAGTATGAGCGTGTGTTATGAGGATAATCTCTACGATAGGGAATTAGAATAATTAGCGACGAGGAACTTAAACTCAGGTGCCGTATAACAAACACCACATTGTAACTGGAGTTATAATTTGTGGGTAACCAGATTTTCTACTCATACGTGTGCAACAAGACGTACAAGAATTTCAACCATGTTGGTTTAAAAAATAGTCATGATGCTGAAAAACTTCAAAATAAAGAATGTACATCGGTAAAAACTAAGGAAAAATGCAAAAAAAAAAAAAAGAAAAAAAAAAATGGAATCTAAAACCTTCAGATGTGGAAAATTACATCTTGGGAAAGACTGTCCATGGAAAAATGCTATAACTGGTAAAAAAGAACATAAAAACACACTTCAAAACTAAACCCAGAAAATTTTCGCAGTAATAAATTAATGAACAATATTGCAACGGGAAAAATAGACACACGAAACATTTGTTAACGTGCAAATTAATAATGTGGGAGTAAAAATAATAGTAAATGAAACTACATGAAAAGACATTGGAAAAACCTTTATTAAAAAGCACTTACAAAGTCACAACTTCAGAAATTATTTTTTGGTGGAGAATTAACATGTAATGTTTATTTTCGAAATAAGCAGGTAAAAACAAAAGCTTATGTTCTAATAAATACAATGACTATTCGGTATGGACCGGATGGAACTATTCGAATTGTGAAATTTCCTGATAAACGCTTACGTAAAAATGTAAGCGAACAATTAAAAAGAAAAAATCAGAGCGAAAAACTGAAGGAAGAATTTAAAGAATGTTTTGTCTAATGAACTGGGTCGGAGTTCAAAATTCGAGGTGATTTTCAGTTTAAAAAAGGTTCAACGTCTGTATGTAAATTAAAACGGAGCGTACCATTCGCAGCATTAAAACAGGTAAATGAAAAGTTGGAGAGACTAGAAAGAACTGGTGTATTGCAGAAAGTAAAGCATTTGAAATTGGCTGCAACAGCAGTGTACTTAAAGGGAAAAAAATGTCAAAAATTCGTTTTTTGCGCGGATTTCTCGACTGGTATATCCCTGTTTCGAAACGCACAATTACCAAGTTCAGAAGAAAATTGTCAAAGTTAAATTGCGGAAAAATATTTTCAAAGCTGGATTTATCTAAAGCATATTTATAAATACAGATTGAAAATTAATGTTCTGAATTAATGACTATAAATACGCACAAGAATTTACATAAGTTTAATAGACTTCCTTTTGGTATAAAGTTAACACCAGCTATTTTTCAACAAGCCATGTATACCATGCTGGCGGATTGTCATTTAACAGGCGCGTATCTGGATGATATTTTGATCAAGTGTGTCGAAAAAAAAACAAAAAAAAAACGAACATGTTAGGCATGTCAAAACAATTATGCAAAAACGAAGAGTGTACAGATTTAAGTTTAGAGAAGAAAAATGTGAAATAAAATACCCGGGTCAAATTGTTGACAGGAATGGTAGAAAACCAGATCTGTCAAGGGCAAATGCAATTAGAAATGTGCCTACACCAATAAACGTAACTACGTTACAAGCTATTTTTTTTTGCGGGGGAGGGTCTGGCTAATTATCCAACTTATGTACATAATATACATTATTTGGCGACTCCACTTAATCTACTGAAAAAAGGCGTAAAGTTAAACTGTGATCATAAATGTCAAAAAGCGTTTGGCGAGATAAAAAAAAAAGTCTGACGTCTGATTTATCGTTAGCGCACTACGATCCAAAAGCAAAAATTGTAGTAGCGTCAGATGTTAGTGATTACAGTGTTGGAGCGGTGATTATACGCAAATATGATGGTTGTAAAATGAAAGCTTTTGTCACGCTTCACGCTCGCTTCTACCGGCAAAGAAAAATTACAGCCAGATAGAGAAAGCAGCTCATATTCGCTCTGAAAAAAATTCCATAAATTTATTCATGGAAGGAATTTTACGTTGCAAACAGACCATAAGACGTTATTAGCAATATATGGTTCAAAGAAATGTGTATCTACTCATACAGCTATCAGATTACAGCGCTGGGGGTACCATCCCGTTAAATTATAATTTTACGATGGAATACCAACAGTCTAAAGAATTAAGCACATGCGGATGGATTATCTAGGTTAATAACTAAAAAATGTAGAACCATTGGAAGATACGGACATAGTAGCGCTAAAAAGCGAGATGGAAATTAAAACCATTCTGTGCAACGTAGTACGAGTATTACCCGTTACACTGTATGGAATTAAAAGAAAAAGCAGAAAAGGACGTCTTTATTGCTAAAGTAAAGAAACAATTAAAAGAAACTAAAAAAGAGCAGAATCAAGAATTGAACGCGCATTCGATATACGATGGTGTTGTAATGTATGGATAAAGAATTGTAATACCTAGTGTAACATATTAAAGGATTTTCATTCTGGGAATTCTGGCATTTCATTCTTGAAATGCCATCAGAAGTTTTGTATTTTGGACCAGAATGGACCAAGATATCGAGAAAAAAAAACAGTAAATGTATGTAGAGATTGTGCTTTAGCAGCAAAACTACTTATCACAAAGATATAACCTTGGCCAAAGACAGACACTCCGTGGTCAAGATTGCATATAAATTTCACAGGTTTCACAGGTTTCTGGACAAATTAAATGAGGTGCTTCAAAATTTTTTTACCTGTGTATCGTTTAACACCTAAACACAATACACCATCAAGCGTATTGCCGGCGGAATTAATGTTTGTCGGGAGGGTAAAATCAATGTTCGACAAGCTATTGCCAAATCGAAAAATCACGAATGGGTAATAAAAGCGACACCAATACTTTCAAAGTCGGCGATAAAGTATTCTTTAGAACATGAAAGGTAACCTGGGAAGACGGCACAGTAGTAGTTAGAATCGGAATATTGGTCTACACGGTGAATGGAATAAAATTCCAACATAAAAAGCACCAAAATCATCAAAAGAAAAGATTAACTAGTGAAATACCGGAAGAACTAGTTAAAATACGTGTACGATATTTTTGATGTGCCAGTACCAAAACAAATCGTGGAACCAACAAGGACAAGTTGAAGGAAAAGTAAACGTACAGAAGAACTAGAAGTGGATCCGATACAGAAGCGCTACAAATTAAAGGGCGTTGGTGTTCTCTACATAAAGAAGAAGTGGGAGATACTAATACGAAATAAAAATAAAAAATATATTTATTTAATAAAGTAATCTCAAAAGCTAGTATGCGGTGGGGTAAAAAGTACACCCCCAGTGACTATAAACTCATCCAATACTATAAAGAGTTCCATGCTAGAAAGTTATGGTAGTTGCATCTACGTTAGGCACTTTGCTGCCACGTTCGTGACAGACTTGTCGAACTCTGTGCCTTTAGGCAGAGAAGAACCCAGAAAAGGCTATGCCTACAGGAAGAGTCTCGTTTGGCGTTTCGAAATTATTTGTACTGTTTTTACTCAAATTATGGAGTGACCAAGACTGGCAGCTGCTACTCGAAATATTTCCATAAAAATAAATCATTCACTGGAACACGACCCTGTGTATGCGGGGTCTAAGAAGACTTTATGCACGAGCCGACGAGCTCAGAGCCCCCCCCCCAAAAAAAAAAACCCGTCCTTGTGGTACATCCCTCCTTGTGGAGGAGTATTGGTAAATACCAGTCGCATCGGAGCCAGTCCCAAGCTCTCGACATGACAAGATTTCTGTCTTTGGGCAAAGGTGCCAAGACATCCGTCTTGGAACGGAGGGTGACTCAGTCGAGTTTCTGTCTTCAGCTGAGAAAAACAGTCAAGATGGATTCGGGTAGTTCGCTGTCGGGCTTGCGACAGACTAAAAATAACGTTTAAAGTGACAAAAATCTGTCAGATTAATAAAAATCCATTCTGATATATATCTATGTATAGTACAGGTAATAGACCTGTTGGTATATAATCCTAGTAGATCCTAGTTATATTGAATATTAAAACTGATCCACAGAGAGCTCAATGTATTTATTATAACAGAGTATATGTTTTTACAGCAAAAACCTAAAATTACCTCATGTGGGTATAAATCTACTTCAGACCGGTACAACTTAATACCGATTCTCATCAGCCCTCGAATGCTTGTCAGGAATTGGGGTTTTGAATTTATTCTAGATAAAAGGACACCTTGTTTTTGATAAGGAGCTTGAGTTGGTGAAATAGTGAACCTACTAAACAAAAACAAAATACTACGAAAGAATAAAATACCAACAATACATATATTAAAATTACCCACAATGTATTTTATCTGTAGTATAAGGCATAAAATTGCATTTAAAATATATTCAGTTGAAGCAATAAAATTGTGTTCAAAATATTTAGATTTCGGCATTAAATAACCCACAGAGGTCGATATACTGCGAAACTGCTGTTGAGTAAAGAGTACGCCCCCGTTGGCTCCATGAACTCCTCCGATACTATAAAAAGTTTCATGTTATGAAGTTAGTAGTAGTTTATTGGAGTCTGTCTTCATACTAAGTATACAGGCGTTACGGCAATAGTCAAAGCATTATGTACTATGTTAAACCAAGTACAAATGTGTATTATAAAAATAATCTCACAATGTTGGCTCTCTGTGACGCGCCAGGAAATTTTTCTCCCCGGAATCGATACTTCAAATATACAAATTAACCATTCGCCCTTGCATGGAGTATTGCTGCCATATATGGTCTGGTGCACCTTCTGTTTACCTCGGAGTTCTTGACAAGATCCAGAGACGGATATGTAATATAATTGGCCCTGATCTGGCATCTTGTCTACAGTCACTCTCTCACAGATGCGCCGTCGCCTCTCTCTGTCTTTTCTACAAATACTTTCATGGTAATTGCTCCGATGAGCTGCTTTCACTGGTTCCCAGACTCCATGAATTCAAGCGCTCTACGAGGCTGGCATCCCGCTCTCACCCTTACACTGTAGAAATTTTTAAATGTAGCCGTCTCTTCTCTCCAATAGCTTCATACCTCGCACCTCTCGCCCCCGTGGAACACCCTTCCCTATTACTGTTTCCCTGAGAGCTATAATCTCCAACTATTCAAATGTAATGTCAATCGACATCTCCAGTTACCTTGATCTATCCACTATCCCTCTCTCATTCTTTCTTCTATCACTCCTATCTGCTCTTGCTCCAAATCTTCTGCAACCCCTGCATCCTAGTGGCTTCACGCCTTGCTCGGGGCGTAATGCTTAAAAAAAAAATATATAATACTGGGGAAGACGAAGAGATGATTTCAGACATTTTGAAGTAGTATTTACGTATGTAACGAACACAACTGAAATATTCCAATTTCTTCGAAGATTTTTTGTTCTGAGCCGCTATTCATCACACACATACATATATATATATATATATATATATATATATATATATATATATATATAGCTATCTCATCACGTTTTACTTTGTGTAATATTCAAACTGACTTAATCTCTTTTAGTGCTTGGTGTTGTTCATGAATTTTTATCGCTCAGATATGATCTTTTTCCTAACTGAGAATCTATTAAGGGTTACTAGTTGTAACATGGGCGAAACGTATAAAACTTGTGGTACGAACAAAGATGATACTAATTCGAATAACAGGTCCTCAGATTTCAAACATTCTTTTTTAAAATCAATATTTTCCTATCCCAAAAAAGGAGTCGGACCTTAATGGCGAATCATAATGTAAATGCGAACGATTCTTTCCTTAGCTGCATTACGGTTACAAAAATGATTGAACAATACCGAAGTCAATTAAAAAAAAAAATGAGAAAAGCTGAGGTGACTGCATACGTAGAATATTGCTTAATACTTTAATTACAAGTTAACAACCTCTTGGGTAAATATTTGGGAAGCAGGCGAATTTACTGATAAACATAAGTAGAAACACACCCTACAGAACCGATATGAACCATTCTGGAAATCAGTTAACAGGTCAGCTGTTTTTTCGACAATATCAAATCAGGCCATATTGAATTCTTCGAAGTATCAGATATAAATACAGTTCAATCGGTGTATTTATGGAGCGTTAAGTACAAAAATGTATATTATATTTTGTGGAGGAAAAAGAAACTCTTAAGAGTAGAGATACCTAAGCCAGTTTCACTTGTTGAAGAAGAAAATCTCCCCTTATTTTCCGCTATTGTATTACCCTTTCTTTATGTCCTCTTGAAACGCCACTTGTACTGACGGGGTTGAATTTAAGTGATAGAAAAGTGTAATGGGGTCGGACAGGTCTAAGGTCAATTCAGTTCATACAGGGGGATAGTGAACAATTTTTGTTCAAAGGAAGAAGACCTTGCCCCACTAAAATTTGATTTAGTCAGAATTTGATGGTTGCGTCGGTCAGAGAAATTTTCAGCACGGTCAGATATATTTATGCTGCATCTTATAAAAGGTTAGGTACATTTATGCTATAAAAAGTGTGAAATATTTGTATGTAAATTAGCTGTAGCAGAAAACTTTTCCTTGTAAAAGTTTCCAAAACAGCATCTACATATTTTCTGACTATTAACAGAATTACGATGATAGTGAAATAGTGAGGGTGTGAAGATCGTGCAAGAGAGTTGCACTGAAAAGGACAGTGTCGTAGTGGTTGAAAAGTGTTGTACTGAAAAGGATATTTTATAGTATATCGTTGTTGCTGGCTGGAGCGAGAGCTGCGGCCGATAGCCGGCCGGCTGTCGCTATATTGGAACATATACTACACTTTGAACCTATGCATTTTGGTTACGGACCATCTTTTATCGCTTGAGGCCTTTTTTTATATGCTGAATCCGTTACACAACAGTCGCTGGTCTTCCGGTTGTTTTTTTTTTTTTAAATATGGAAGTATGAACAGGATAAAACAGTTTTTTTACGCAAAGAAATAGTGGGGTTGCACTCTACAGAGGTAATTTTTTTTAAGAGTTTAAAAATCATTCATTTTCAGTGACCGGTTGCATTATACACGGGCAAAATTTCCTGAAGGAGTTAAAATTCATGCAAAAATGTCCAAGTGTCGTACTGTACATCAAGTCTGCTTAAACACCAGTATACACACTACTTTTGTTCACTAAGCACTAATATCATTGGCGAATGTCATGAATCTACATTTTTGTAGTTTATGCAACGAAATATGTTGCGTCGGGCATTCATTGATAGAGAAAGCAGTAACACTGATTTTAAGCAGTTTCTTTTTTTTTTTTTTAGTATTTAATTATTCCATATCCTTTTGGCATTTATTTAATTAAATCAACGTGTTTTCCACCACCATCCCAATATTTTAACTATTTTGCTTAAAGTTCATTTTTTTTAAAATTTCAAGTAAAAACATGGAAATTTTTCAATATAGTTCAGTGAAATTATAAATTTCCAAAATTATAGTTTATATTAGATATTTTTTTAAGCGTTTTGCCCAAAGTAAGGCGGGAAGCCACTAGCACGCAAGGGGTTACAGAGAGTTGGAACGAGAGCAAAGAGGCGTGATAGAGGAAAGGATGAAGAGAAGGATAGGGGATAGATCAAGGAATCTGGAGATGTCGATTGACATTACATTTGAATAGTTGGAGATTATAGCTATCAGGGAAACAAGAAAAGGGGAGGGAGTTCCACAGGGGAGAGGTGCGAGACATGAAGCTATTGAAGTAGAAGAGATGGCTACATTTAACAGTTTCGATAGTGAAAGGTTAAGAGCGAGATGCCAGCCTAGTTGAACGCTTAAATTCATGATGTCTGGGAACCAGTGAAAGCAGCTCACCGGAGCAGTTACCGTGAAAGTATTTGTAAAGAAGACAGAGGGAGGCGTCAGCACGTCTGTGAGAGAGCGACTGCAGACGTGATGCCAGATCAGGGCCAATTACATTGCATATCTGTCTCTGGATTTTTTAAAACTGACGTTAGGAGGTTATGAAATCAAACCAATGATTTCTTCTGTGCAAATAGTTTTATACGTGAATCGGATAGTGTTTGGCCTTCTGATGATTTGTTCAAATTAGAGATTAATCATACCTAAATTTAATAATTTTGAAAGGAGCGCTAAACCAGAGTTTTGGTCTTAAGATTCACATATTCTTTTTTCTTTTAATAACTGAATTGCCATAACTTTTTAGGAAGGTTTGGAATCCAAAGTCGTCATTCTCTTAGACTGGTTACCATCCAGGGCTAGATATGTTAATCTGGTTTTTGAACCATAGTTAGTACGGTGAGCAGGCGATAGATTTATATCTCAAGGGAATACGTGTGAAAGGGAATGCAACAGGCCAGCCGGGAATTTGAACTCAGTTCGTCGATTGTACTTTCCGCGCCAATAACCGTTACGCTCTCAGCATATCTTTCATGAACGTTTAGGAATCCCGCAAAAGTATGGATCCCTATGCTTGTGTTCTGTCCAATCGCCATATATATTGACAAAAATGTCTTGTCACTAGTATGTCACAATAACTGAGTGAGCACTCGAGCAAAAACTCATTCCATGGACAATGATTTTCGAGACGATGGCGTTACAACAGTCACCAAGTTATGTAATGTGTACTCCTGTACACTAACAGAAATATTGGCTAAGTTTATTCAAGGTTAAGTGGGAAGAGAAAGACAGTATTAAAACAATACTATCGACATTTTTAATCGATTATGACTACAACCTTTTTAAAAATCCGAATTATCCAGGCTAAAAGGCCCATTTTACCCTACTATACGCGACTCGCTAGGGGAACATGCAATAGATGTATGGCTTTCCAAAAGGTATTAGGCTTACGGCAACATCACGTTGAAAAACACCTTTTCCAGTACGAACTTAGAAGTTAAACACCCTCAAGCTTGGTCAGTATCTAGATGAGTGACCGCTTGGAAATACCAGGTGATTTAAGTTTGGTTATGCGTGTGGTGTAATGGATAACGGCTCGGAAATGTTAATCGGAAAGCAGATTTCCAATTCCAGTTGGGTTCGTTATATTCACTTAGGCGATAATATCCTTAAGAAAAGATATAAATACAATTCTCCTCCCCCAGCTATAGGTTAATTAGTTATTGTTTAGTGATACAACGCTTATCTCAAAAAAGAAAAAATCTTAAAATTTAAAAATCTTTTCTGGCTTCAATTAACCTACAAAGTGTTGATAAGTCGTAAAAAACGAACCGTTCAATGAAATCACAGTGAAGAAATAACAATTACCACCATCACAATTGTCAATATTTTCTATCAATATTCATTCATACCATCGTAACCAGACTGACAACCATTAATTTTTTTTTTTTTTTACAGTGAGGTTCACCCTATACAAGGCCCGGATGCCACTCGAGGTAGAGGGTTACAGAATAAGAGGCAGTTTATGCGGATAGTTGGGGAAGCTAACAGTTAACCCTAGACTTGAACAGGTTAAGATTGAAGTGATTGTGAGAAACATCCTCTTGGGAGTAGGTTCCACAGGGTAGATGTTCGCAGGAAAAATCTGTTTGAGTGGAACTAACTTCTACATGAAGAATGAGGGTGTGAGTGGCATGGTGGGTCGTAGCTGTGAAGGTTAGAACTAGTGGAACTAAAGAATGCAGTTTGTCCGAGCACTTTCCATAGAAGTAACAATAGAGCAGTGAGAGGTTCGGCTACGTCTGTGAGAGAGGTTGGAGGATGGAAAAATAATTTGTCACACACAAGGACCTCGCTTTTGGACTACCGAAACCGGAGAATGAGAACTTGGTAACAGATTATAATCTATAGTTGTACTCACTATTTTTGTTATAATTAAAACCAATGAAATTACTAATCACTCTTCAATTCTTTAATATATTTAACTAATAACCAGTAAAAGCTTTATCTTTACAGAAATCCCCAGCGTTATCATATCATCATTGTCATCATTGCTGCATTATGCTCGGATTATCCTCATCATTAAAGATGAATCTATACGCCATCCGTGCTTTACAATTTTGTCCTCTTGATTTTCCTCTCACGTCAGCTATTTTATTCTTACGTCTTCGTTTGTGGAAATGCTGACAGCAAAATTTCTTCAACCTGAAGAAAAAAGAAATCTATAAAATACCACTCCTTTCCTCGAAAGCAAGTTTTGTTTTTTTTTGTTTTTTTTGCTGTTACGAACCGAGCATAAACCGCTCAAGTTGAGCCGTGATTAAGACGAATAAGCCACGGAAGATTATCTCCCTTTTTGTTCCGCGATATCGCATACTAGAAAAGAAAAGAAATCTCTCTATATAAGTTTCTTTCCTAGATTCGAAGCATCAATAAAACATCCGTATTAGTTATTTTCTTTTTTGTATCAAAGATAAAACAAACGACAATACTATTACTACTATTACAAATGATTATAACAAACACAAAAAGCTAAATATGTTTTCTCGACTGGCACTTCGAGATTTTTCACTTGCGATGTGTTCTTTTTTTTTTTTTCGTTTTTCTTAAATCTTTTTTGCTGTTAAGACTTTCTGGCGTAACAGATTATAAAGATGCGGGCTCAATTGTAAGAAAAATAAAGGAAAAAAGAAAATCAGATATTATCCATAAATTTTTCTTTTTCCTTTAGTCTCTTCGTTTTGTCCTCCTAGAGACGAGTTCTACCTAAAATGCCTAAATCTACTTACTTCAGCTATTTTTATTATTTTTTCCTCAAGGCTAAACAAGAGAAAAATAGTACAAAAACACTTAAGTTTTAATTAGAGGATAGGTTTGTTGGTACATAATGTTGCACTGTGTAGTCAGATAATCCGAAAAGATTTGTAATATCGTGGAAGTATCAAAACGTGCTTTCGACTTAAGCAATATTAAGTATTTATGAACAAGTGCGAAGACTACTGATTGGTAATGTACTTATTTTATTATCAAATCAATGCAAATACCAGACTATTGACTGTGACAATGATGCATCATTATTGCAGGGCGGCAAGAAGTATTGGTATGAAGTACAAAAGCTAAGTAGAACAATTTAAATATTTGGGAAGTGTTTTAACAGTGGACGGAAAGTGTTTTAACAGTGGACGGAAAGTGTTTTAACAGTGGACGGAAAGTGCAACACTGAAATCTGAAGAAGCATTCGGATAGCGAAAGGTGATTTCAGAAGCTAAGCAAAGTATTAAGACACAAAAATTTCGTTAGAAACAAAGAAAAGTGTACTGAAAGTGTGTAATCTCAGCCCTCCTATATGGCAGTGAATATTGGACAATCTCCTCACAGATGAAGAAGAGACTTGGTGCAACAGAAATGTGGTTCTACAGAAGGATGCTGAGAATAACATGAACGGAATATACGAGTAACGTAGTTTCAGAAAAAAATGGAGAACAAAAAGGACATTTATACTTAACGCCAGAAAGAAACACTTGAAATGTGTAGGGCACATAATGAGGAAAGGAGGTTTGGAAAATGTGATACGCACAGGAAATATTGGAAGCAAGGACAGAGGAAAACAACATTTAACCTACCTTGCGGATACGGGTGGAACAAAATTTAGGAGAAATAAAATGACAATTTATTAAGTGCTATAAAGGAAAGGAAATTGTGGAGATGCACGATCGCCAATGTCCTGAAGGGACACGGCACATTGATGAATAGAGAAGTTTCGACTTGAAAAGCACTTAATTCAGTGTGTTTTTCCATTAGCAGCATCGCTGCTCTTTTCTAAGCATACTCATCTACATATTTGTGTTTCTTCAACAGATAGTATATATTGCAACTATGCTGAGCGGTCTTAGTTACAGTTCAAGTATGTGCCCCCGCCAGAATCATAATTTTCAATTTCATTTTCCTTCTATACTGATAGCCACAGCTATAGAGTCCAATCTGCCCTCCTATTTAATTCATAGAAGAAGGAACTTTACAACTATTGGTGTTAATGATACATTTTTCTATACTAACATGAAGTGAAGTTTGCAGGGTTATGCAGGAAAGATAACGTTTAACCCTGGACTTAACTTCTTTAAGTTTGTAGTGACTGTGAAAATATCCTGTCGGGAATCTGTTCCACAAAGTAACAGCTTTCAGAAAGACCTTCTTACTATTGGAATACGAAGGGAATGGGGATGATTCACTCTTGTGTACGTGACTTGGCAGGTCCAAGATCTGGTGGGACTAAAGAATGTAGCTCGTCAGAACACATGTCAAGGAAATAGCGATAGGGGAGGGTGAAGTTTGCAACTTTTCGTCTATGGGAACGGTGTTGTAGGGTGTGAAACAATACATCACCCACAATGCCACGTAGACGCTTCTGAACTATCAAGACAGGCAAGTGAGGACTGGACAATTCCAGTCCAGATATGGCAGTAATATTCCATTTTTGGTCTGATCTGGCTCTAGTAAAGAATGCATAGCAGGGGAGTTAGATACTTTCTGGAGCGGTGCAATAAACTGACCATTTTTCCAGCATTTTTAACAATAAATCGTAGATATGAGTTCCACCAGAGGTGTGGGGAGAGGTTTGGTCTCAATATGCTCCCAGTAATATTATAATTGCAGATTGCTATACATTTTAATTTTACGTTGTGAATTGTTTCTCCTGTTCAATTATTTGAAAAATGTTGCTAATGTAATCGAAGATGCAGCAATTGTTTAGTCAGAATATATTATTACAAACGACTTTTTTAAAGTATAAAAATAGTTTTAAAATATTACTTAATATTGGAGTTTTTGGTGGCTATAAGTTGTCTACTCGAGGGAATATCAGAACTGTAAATAGCTATAAACGTTTCTTTCTAAAAAAAAAAAAAAAAAACTATATCAAATATGAAAAAAAATTTATTGAAGACAACATTAAACAAAATTTTGAGAGGAGGGGGAGAATGTTAAATTAAGTTGTCAGGAAACATCACTTGAACATAAAAAACAAAAAAAAAATGTTCATTTTTCGTTGCTCTTGAATATAAATTTCTTTCTCTCATAGTCCAACCCTATAAAGCAAGTAGCTTGAAGTCGAAATAAAGTGGTTGCTTTCAACGAGACTTTTACTTACATCCCCAGAAATTCAGCGATACCAGTCATTGTCTCGCCAGGGTTAAGATTTACAATCCTATTGCTACTCCAAATCCTCACGCAATATTATACGCAGTAATTTGAAATAACTTTGAATAATTCTGAAATGAAGTGTTTAGAAGTTTAAACTTGCTGTAGAGTTGTGTCACATCTAGCTATGGGCTTCATTGGCCGGATTGGTTAAAGCGCCGCCCATGAAAGAATATCATATCTGTTAGGAGATGCACGTTCCAATCTCTTTAGATGCTACTTTTCTTTCATTTCTGCTTCTCTCTAAATAGTCGGTGAACATTCAGGCTAGAATGTTGTGAGAAAAAAATCAACAAAGAAATGATGAAAACTAATTGGAACGTTAAGGCAACAATACTAGCTAGAGAAATGAACACAGACAAGTACTTTCCCTTCTTTGCTGAGAGATCTGTCATCAACTGTCAATAGTCACTTGTTGCAATGTGACGGACTTATTACGGTGTCATGTCATAACGAAGTTTTGATCAATTGTAATGCCGCGGTAAATAAACTCGGAAACTGATCGAATTTTTTAATGTATTTTTTCTTTAAGAGATCATGCTGAAAATTTTCCGGCTCAGGCAAGAAGCCTTTCTATATAATAAAAACGATGTAAGGTACCCTTAAACCCCGTCCTAATTATGTTTGGTCATGATCTTTTTTATAGTTATTCATCCAATACAAGGCTCAATCGCCACTAGTGAAAGAAGCTTTGATTGGAACTTTCTCCTTACCAATGGAATATAAAGAGAATAGGATGATTTGATTCAGTGTATATGATATGGCGGATTTTAGATGTGAAAATCTGGATTAGTAGAACCAAAGAATGTAGTACGCCCTAATAATATCTGCCATAAAAATAGAGATAGAGTAGCTAGGGACGTTTCGTCTGCGCGACAGGAGTAATGGGATGGAAAACAATTCATCACCCACAAGGCGGCGCAAACGCTTTTTTAAATGTCAACACCGAGAAGTGAGGATTAGAGAGCTCTGTCGCAGATGCGGGAGCAAAACTCCGTTTTAAGAGATCTAGCACTTATAAAGAACATGACAGGAGGAATAAGCAGGAACCAACTATTTCCCCAGCTTCTTTAGGGATGGATAGCATATACGAATGCCACTTGAGGCGTGGTGTGAACTTGTGTCCCAAAAGACATTCTAGGCAAGAAGCATCATTGAGAGGCTAGTCGTTCATCATGACTGGTCTGCTCGGTAATAATAAATCGTTACTAGACTGGTTTTGGAGGTATTGAATGTTACAGGCCAGTTCGTCCTACATTGAGCTGTGCGGGTAAAGTCAGAAAAGAGATCTCACGTAGTTGCAGTGATTAAGGAATACAAGTTATCAGGGAGCTGTCTTTAATTTTAATAGAACTTCAGAATAAGATATGAATTCCGATCTTAGACGTTTCTGTTCGATTGTCACGCAATTAGCGACAGAATAGCAACGATCTAGCAACATTTCGTCTGTGAGGAAGTGGTAGTGAGATGAGAAATAATTCAACACCCACAAGACCAAGTAAATTCTTTTGAACTCTGTCAAGCTCTAAAATTGAGGTTTATGCAACTCCAGCCAGATATGGCATCAATATTTTTGTTCTGATCTGATACTTGCAATAGAGCATCGATAAAGAACAAGGTACAAGTCAGCTTCTATTTTTTGCGATGTTTTTAGCGACGGATCATTTATACGTCTTCCAATTGAGGTCTGGAGTGATAAAATATTCCAGGCAAGGAGCCTCATCGAGCTTGCAACTATTCATCACGACTAGAGAAAAACCAGTCTTCTCTGTGATGTTGATAAAAGGCTATTAAGTTTTGGTTTTGGAGTTATTCAATGTTACATGCCAGTTCCTCCCACATTGAACTGTACGAGCAAGGTCAGTAAAGAGATCACCTGCCAGGGTTTGATTATCTACATTTTTTAGAGGTGTACCCATAAACCATAATGTCGTCTGTATAAATATTTACTGATGATCTGAGAAATTTAAGCAGTTCTTTAATATAAAGCAGAAAATGGGTAGGGCCGAGTTAGATTTTGGCAAGTGAGTCGAACCTAGCACATTTCAATCACCGCCTTCAAACATCTTAGTAATGAATAAACACTGCTTTGCCCGTATCTTTAAAATTAAGTAAGTAATAACTATTAGGACTGATTTGATTCTCTGAAAAAAAAAAAAAATCTAAAAGAATACTTAAATATGAACAGATGTCAAGTTTAACCCTTTTCTATGTTTTTTTTTACTATCTTCTTTCATGTACCATGGCCCTCCACCTCTTCCTGACCCTTGTAGCTCTTAGTTTTGTCTTTGTTATTTCTCCAGAACCCTGTTCTGCCATCCCTTTGCTCAAGTCCATCAAGTATAATACGCATGGCTTTCCTTTGTCTCTCTTTCCCTCAATCCGCCCTGTGAACTAAACAGATTTTTCCAAGCCCTCTTTTTTTTTAAGTGCCCAGAAATTTCAAAATCCTCTTCCCATTGTTAAGTATGAGTTTCCTTTTTGTTTCCATTTTCTCTAAAACCTCATTGTTGCTCACATGTTCGCTCCATGGTATCCTCAACATCTTTATCTAGAACCACATTTCTGTTTTTTTCAAATCTCTTCCTCATCTTTGAGGAGATTGTTCAGCATTCACTACCAGACAGGAGAACAGATATCATTTAACAGTTCAGTACTCTTCTTTGTTTTCAACGAAATTAGTATCATTTGATTTAAATAAAAACCCTGCTGTACAAACGACTGTGTACTGAAAAGTAATCTCTTAAACCAACTTCTCATGGCTTCAAACGAATTAAATACTATCAGTCAAAGATAATTTATTGTCAGACCCTATGCAGTGTCACTAAAAAAAATCACTAAATGTTTTATTAAAAAAACAAAACAATATCATGTGAACAATTCCATCAGCAGCAATAATAAAAAAAAATGTGCAGGATGGGTAACTAGAAGAGAAAATAGTGAGAATCAAGATATAGCGATGTTAAGCAACGTCGAGCCTGGAAAGTACCTAAATAGGTGATCACTAGTGAATACCAGGTGCTGTAATCTTGGATGTGCGGGTAGTGCAATGGATAAGGGATTGGAATTAGAAATCAGTGAAACGAGTTCAAATTCCAAGTTCCTTATAATTACAGAAGAGCAACCAGAATACAAATAATTTGCGTTATTTGAGTTAAGCATTGTTCTTCGCTGTTAAGGCCTTACTTTTATAAACACGGAACAGAAGTTAATTTGATTTTTCAATTTCAACTGAGAAGAGTACTCAGTATCATCTTATGAAAATTATATGATCTTGTTTTTTATATTAATGTCAGTTATGACATTTTTCCATAAATGAAATATAAAATTAATAATAAAATGAATGCAAATACAAATAACAGTAGAATGTAATAAATGTACATAAATTATAGTATTTTATGTAATAATTCTGATAAAATTTCATAAGAAAGGTACCTATGAATTAATTAGGATACCTTTCTTAAGAAATATGAAATTTAATGTCACTCTTAACAGTTTTATTTTAATTTCTTTATAAAATATTTCCCATAAAGCATCATAAACGTAAAGGTGAAAGCTAAGTACAAAAAAAAAATTAGACCTTTGAAAGTTTTCGTTAAAAATAACGAGGTAAATAATTTGTACACGTAAATGTAAATTATTTCATTTTCTCTTTCCGTAGAACAAATTAGCCTCATGGAATTCGTAAATATATCATTCATCACATGTCAAGAGACAGGAAAAGTTTATGACCTGCTTTGATTTATTTTCAAATTACATCTTTTTTGCTTCAAAGTAAATTAAGTTTGGTTCAAAATATTTTTAAATAAACATTATAATTTTTGATTTTCTTAAAATAAGTTTGAAAAATGATAATTGATATTTAAAAGAATTTCAAATGAGATTTTCAGTTTTTTTTAAAATGGAAAAAAAATGGATTATCAACTTTGCTGAAAAAAAAAACTAGATTTTTAAGGAAAATTTTGGACATGCTAGGAATGATTAAAATGGAGAAAAAAATACCCCAAAATACTTGACATTTTCCTCTTAATAATAGCAAACATTTAGACGATAAAGGTGTGTTTTTTTTCATCGAGTTGATCTTTCATCATACTATAGCAGATCTCGTCAAGAATATACAATAGTATGTATATGTAACAAATATATATACATACTATATTTTATGTATACAGACATGCAGATTCATATAAAGTTAATATGTATATATATATGTATAGACACACTATATATACATATATATACACACACACACATATAGATTTACATAAACTTTATATATACATTAATAATATATATATATATATATATATATATATATATATATATATAATAATAAGATTCTTAAATTTGTATGCATATATGTATAACTTTGTATGCATATAATGTAAAAGGTGTATATATGTATGTTTTTCATATATATAATATAATGTGTATGTATATATATGTGCAGTATATGTAAATTTGTATATATTGTTTATGTGTAAGCAATTAGGTAATATGTGTGTATATGTTTGTTTTAAAAAAAAAATGAAATTTGTATATGCATGTATATATATTTGTGTGACGTGTGTATATTGTGAAATAAAATTTATTCTTTGAACATATGTATGTATTGTATATGCATTTATATGTATGTGTATGCATGTATATATGTATGTGTATATGTATGTATATATATATGTGTATATTGATATTTATCAGTTTCAACTGTCCTATATATAATTTGTGTATAAAAATTATGTATTAAATTTTATGCACATATTCAAACATATATATTAAATTCTATTTATGGTTGTATATATATATATGTGTATATTTGTATGTATAATATATATGTATGTATGAAAAATGGACAAAAGATATTCATAACATTTGTCTTCTTCTATTGATTAACTTTGGAAATTATTTGTTTGGTTTATATCAAAACTTAAAACAATAAATTACTAGTTTAGATATCTAAATATAAAAAAATATATATGTGTATGTATGTAAATATATATTAAATATACTGCATGTACATATATATATAAATGCAAATACATATATATATATATGCATGTATATATGTATACATATGTATGTGCTGCAGAAATGGACACATGTCCAAATTTTATTTATGTATACATTTATTTTTATTTATTTTTACACATCTATAAAATAACAACGTTAAACATAAATAAAAAAATATATGTATATATATATATATATATATATATATATATATATATATATATATATATATACATATATATATATGTATGTATATATATAGTGCATGTATGTATGTGTGTATGTGCAGGGGCGTATATATGCTGGTGTGTGTGTGTGTATGTGTGTGTGTGTGCGCGCGGGTGTGTGTGTGTGTGTGTGTGTGTGTGTGTGCCTGGTGTGTGTGTGTGTGTGTGTGTGCGCGGTGTGTGTGTGTGCGGGTGTGTGTGTGTGTGTGTGTGTGCGCGCAAAGATGTGTGTGTGTGTGTGTGTGCGCGCGGGTGTGTGTGTGTGTGTGTGTGCGCGGTGTGTGTGTGTGTGTGTGTGCGCGCAGACGCATGTGTGTGCGCGTGTGCGCACGCAGATGTGTGTGTGTGTGCGCAGGTGCGCAGATGTGTGTGTGTGTGCGCAGGTGTGCGCGCAGGGTATGTGTGTGTGTGCGCAGTGTGCGCAGATGTGTGTGTGTGCGCAGATGTACGCGCGTGTGTGTGTGCGGGTGTGTGTGTGTGTGTGTGTGCGCGCAGATGTGTGTGTGTGTGTGTGTGTGTGCGCAGGCATGTGTGTGTGTGTGTGTGCCTGGTGTGTGTGTGTGTGTGTGTGCTGCCTGGTGTGTGTGTGTGTGTGTGCTGGTGTGCGTGTGCGCAGGTGTGTGTGTGCGCGTGCGCGCAGATGTGTGTGTGTGCTGGTGTGTGTGTGCGTGTGTGTGCCTGGATGTGTGTGTGTGCATTGTGTGTGCTGAATAATGATGCATATGTATATGCACACAAATATATATATATACACATGTATATACACACAAATATATATGTACATATGTATACACACACAAATATATATACATATATATATACACACAAATATATATGTACATATATGTATACA
>CAHIKZ030002468.1:1872500-1912500 GCA_903632075.3 Acanthosepion pharaonis | reverse complement strand
TGACCCTGGGTTTCACGCTTTTACGATCATCAAACTGATTTATTTTCCAAAATTGGATCTATTTATGCTTGTTTGTGCTTGATTATGTTTTAATAGTAAAAGCAGGGACTCCGTTTGGGATGAAACGTATTCCTCCATAAAACTTTCGTATCCATGTGTACTTGATTTAGTTCACACAACACACTCATAAATAATCCGATATTAAGCACTGATACACATTCTACTTCGGTGTCCGATACTGTAACGCTTACCATATTTAGCGATCTTCTTCCAACAAGTGCGATGCGTGGGTGTCCGTGACTCTTTTCAGATCGGTCGTCTGTGTCGTCAGACAAACTTACACTTCCTCACGCGCACGCGCACACGACCACGGATGTACCGCGTACTGATGTTGTTCATTGTTCTGGGCCTTTCATCACCACTTTTGTTTAAGTGGGTTCTATTTGTGAACATAGTGATATTTTGTATTTTCAACGCTGACCGCTTGTTTATTATTGACGGTTGTGAGTATGCTGATAGTGCAATTATAATATCAATTATTAAATTGATATTATAATTGCTATGTTAATAGATATTGATGTGTTAACGGCAAATTTAGCCCTAATAATGATGGAAACGAAAGTATAATGGCAAAAATGCGACAATAATGACAATAGTAGATTATTATCTCGACTGTTATTA
Source organism: Acanthosepion pharaonis (assembly GCA_903632075.3). Taxonomy (NCBI): domain Eukaryota; kingdom Metazoa; phylum Mollusca; class Cephalopoda; order Sepiida; family Sepiidae; genus Acanthosepion; species Acanthosepion pharaonis. Next base: position 1,911,819 of record CAHIKZ030002468.1, on the reverse strand, counting down.
TATTATATATATATATATATATATATATATATATATATATATATATGATTATTTACAAAATGATTCCTTTTGCAATAAGAGTTCTCATGTTTCAAAACATGAGAACTCTTTTTTAAATCCAATCGGAACTCTTATGTATCTAAGGAATCATTTTTTTTAAAAATAATTATAATCTAAGCTCTACTTCTGTATGGAGCACTGTTTTTTAAAAATAAAACAAAAATACTAAAGAACCCCAGATTATTTACCTAACATGTTTTTTCCTAATTTTACACACACACACACACACACGTGTGTGTATATATATATATATATATATATATATATATATATATATATATATACATACATTTGTGTATGTGTGCACAAAAGTTTGTAAAGAAAACGATTCAACGAAAGCTATTTTAAATGCGTATTAAACCTACATTTCAACAGAGTTCTTTAAAAAAGCGAAACACATGAAAATAGAAGTCTTAGATATTTAGCGTTCTCATGACATTTGGTACATAGAAGATCTAAGATAGAGCGTTTGTAAACAAACAGTGCGGATACTAAAAAACATCATTGCATAGTGACTGAAGGTATTACATATTCAACAATGAAAACAGTTAAAATAGTCTGACGACTGCTCAAGGCGTGAAACGGACAACCTTCATGTAGTGATTTTGATGTCATATATGATGTGACTAAATCAATAAATTCTGAACCTAACTGTGAGAAAGGCAATATTTTAACAAATCATCAGTTATTCAACATTAAATAATTTATTTATTTATTTATCATCTAAAGGTTCATATTATTATTAAGAGGAAAGATCAAAGTTTATTTTAATTATTTAAAAAAAAATTCCTTTTTAGAACATTCTAAATGTTGATTAAAAAAAAAAAAAAATCTTTGTTTCACCGAAATCACTAAAAAATAACACAATTTTCGCACGTTTTTTTTATGACACATTATTTTGGAAAATTTGCAAAATATAAATAATTGTCGGATGTTAATGAAACATTATTTGTTATTTTTTAATTATAATATATTTTTTACATTTAAGTTGTTAAAATATTATAAAATTAGTTAAAAGCCGCATCAGGTTTCCTAAGTGTCCTTATGAGATAGATTTTTTTTTTTTTTTTTTTTTTTTCTAGCGCTTTGTAAATTGGATCATTTTGACTAATCAGAAGATCTGCAGTAATTTAAAAAAATATAATTTTGTGTTTATAATCGGGCTGTAATTATAAAGTACGGAAGGCCAACCAGAATACAATTAAGTTGCTTTATTTGAGTTAAGCATTGTTCTCCGCTGTTAAGGCCTTTACTTTTGCGAAACACGTGCGGAGAAGTTAATTTGATTTTTCAATTTCAACTGAGAAGGGTACCTACAAGTATCAGTATCATCTTATAAAATTTATATGATCTCTTTATATTAATCTCAGTTATGACATTTTTCCATAAATGAAATATCAAAATTAATAAAATGAATGGAAATACAAATAACACAGTAAAATTTAATAAATGTACATAAAATTATAGTATTTTTTAATTCTGATAAAATTTCATAAGAAAGGTACGTATTTTAGATACCTTTTATGAAATTTAATCTCCTCTTAAGTCTGATTTTAATTTCTTTATAATATATTTTTCACAAAGCATCGTAAACGTAAAGGTGAAAGCTAAGTACAAAAAAAATTAGAGCGCTGAATGATTTCCTTAAAAATAACGAGGTAAATAATTTGTTCACTTAAATGTAAATTATTTCACTTTTCTCTTCCCGTAGAACAAATTAGCCTCACAGAATCCGTCAATATGTCATTCATCACCTGTCAAGTGAGGCGAAAGTTTATGACCTGCTTTGTTTTATTTTCAAATTTCATCTTTTCGGCGCAGAAGCTAAGTTAAGCTTGGTTCAAAATATTTTAAATAAACACAACTTCTGATTTTCTTAAAATAAGTTTTGAGAAAATGATAACTGATATTTAAAAGAATTTCAAAGTGAGATTTTAATTTTTTTTTTTTTTTTTTTTTATTTATAAAATGGAAAAAATGGTTGAAATCTGTCAATTTTGCTGACTCAAAACAAAAACAGATTTTTAACGAAAATTTCGGACATGCTACGAACGATTAAAAAATGTAAAAAAAAAATACCCCTAAAATACTTCATTTTCATCATGCTATGCTCTTTTTTTTAGCGATCTCGTGGAGGTAGACGATAAAATTTTGTTTCGTGAAGTTTAACACATTCAACAATTTTAATTTGTGTAAAGGATTATTACTTGGTTAAAAAATATACGAAAAATAGTTGAAACAAATGTTTGAGGTAGCATTTAATTTATAGGGGAACCTTCACAGCAAAGACAGACGACACGAGAAGTTTTAAAAAAAAGACGATTGTAATTTATTAAGCGAATTCCATTGTTCAATTGCTATTTAACGCATCTAAACTTGGCCAGGATTTTAGTTTGTTATGTAAAAATAATCAATGCAAATGAAATATGCTGTTTTTACAATGAAAATTGCAAATGCTGCATAAGTTTCATTTTTGGTAAAATTTTACAAAATGGAGAAAATACTTCTCTGAATAGTTTTCAAAGAATAGGTACAATTGTTTGTGGTAACAAAGAATAGAACAATTACACCAGCCGAAGAATTTTCCTTGATGTGTAAACAACTTTGATGTTCCTTCAATTCTTGTCTGGTGGTTGTCAACTTTCTTCTGTATCTTTCTTTCTTTCTGAACCGGAGTGACCTGAGTTCCTGCAGAAGCTGTTCGTTGACTCCCTGAATTCAATCCAAGGTCCCCCTTTTATTAGTTCAGGTAGGCTCCAAATTCGTTTCTCTGAAATTTGGAGGGATACATTTTGATTGGTTTTGGATAAATAAAAAAAAAACAAACGCAGCTGTTTTCTCACAAATGCAAATATACCAAAAATATTTTTGAAATTCAAAAGTTTAAGCAAGAGCCCAACGCAGCGTCTACTTTCTCTCAGAAAAGCAGACTATACACGTTTAAGCAGCTTAAATTTCTTATAATACATGTTTCCTTTCTAGATTGTTCAGTTCTGCGCCAGCTGCCAGTGTTTGAAATTGTTTCTATCCCTAAGTCCTCTCCGCTGATAAATATATTCTCCGTAACGTTGATAGATAACTTAAAATTTGCTTTGAAAAATTCTGCTATGGCGGGCAATATTTTTTTCATTAACTTATCTGAAAGCCTGCATATAATTTTTGCGAAGTCCTATATTAATTGTTAATCTTCAAGTGTCGTATGTACGAATCGTAGGGTCATAAGCCACTTGTCGTTAAGTTCTAAATTAGAGAGATTACGCTAATCTCCGCTTCTCTATTAATAAGGAATATGAAACAGACGACTTTGTTCTCCAAACGCAGTTTTAGTTTACACTGGTTCGGATGGGTCACATTTCTGTATTTCTAGTCTCGAATGAACATGGTCAATTACGCTTATTCGCATTGGTTCCAAATTCTACGATGATACTAGCGAAATGTTGCGAGAATTATTCCTTTATCTTCTGGCGTTGTACCTTCTATAAGATGATCTCCATTATCTCTAACTACTGTGAGCTCTCTGAATAATAACCAGTCCTAAGACCGCGTGTGGTCGCAGGGTAGCACCACAGTTTAGCAACGGATCAGCTTCCTCCATATTTCTTATTCTATATGAATGATCTTCTAGACTACCCAGTGAAGTTGTCACCCCGATTCTTCCTCTGTGTACCTCTTTTGTGCAAGGTGATACCTTGTAGGTTGGTTACAGAAGTATTATTGGTTCTTACATGTCCATAACTGTCTCTCTGTCTGTCAGTCTCTCTATCTAATATATATATATATATATATATATATATATATATATATATATATATATGTGTGTGTGTGTGTATGTATAATTTTAGGATATTAAAACATGTCAAAAATCGCTACACAATGGCAACTGTTTCAACACTACAAATGTGTCGCCTCAGGTGATGGTAAACTATTAGTGAGTGAACGATTAATTTAATTTCAAAAGCAGAATACTTTCTTTTTTATATAGAAAAAAAAAACAAAAAAAATAGGCTTCGATTAACCAATCGAATGTAACCTACGCTAAATTCAAACTCGCCGAAAAAAAAAATTTATTACATAGGTCTTGGCACAAAGTTGTCTCCATATAAATCCTAAACAATTTCATTATGGTTACATTATTTCATAACACACACACACACACATATATATATATATATATATATATATATATATATATATATATATATATAATCTTGCGTTCAACTTTCCTAAGAAGTGAAAGGGGTAGGGAGGTAATTCAACATAATGCTAACTTTTACTCACATGTCCGGTCAGCTTATTACATAAAATTTTGTAGTAGTTGATAAATAAAAGGTCCCTTTTTTTTTCAGAAACTGGTAAATAACTGTTTGAAAAACAAAAAAAAAAAAAAAAACAGATCATAAATACAAAAAATACTTTTGGCAAATTAATATGCAACCGTTAAGACCATCCATATAAGATGTTAATTTTCGTAAAATACATCTATTGGATGTTTTGGTACACATCATCAGTGATGTTTCCGGTCGAGGTTCATTAGGGGTTTCTGATTTTCAGCATCATACCCCACTCTCCAGTGACCTAGCTGATATTGATCGGGTATCAACTTGTGTACCTTCCGTTAGGTAAATTTTTTTATTTTTTTTCGTTCTCCCGAAATTGGCAATTTATGGTCTAATCCCGGATAACTTCCGGTTCGCCACCAATGTGCGCTCTTCTATAATGAAAAAAAAAAAAAAGCAAAAGCAACCATAGCTCCTATCTGGTAAGAAACATGGTGGTGTGCTCGGCTTGAAGTAGTAACGATTTATTTCCCTCACTGTGACATATACATATACACATACATGCACACACGAAAACGTGCTCAAGAATCACAATCTGCTTGCATTTATTCTATTTCCATTCATGTTAATCCATCCGATTCAGGGGGAAAAAAAAAAATTTTTTTTTTTTTTTTTCCCTCCCCTGTATGAGTTACGCACGCACACATATCAACACCGACACCTTCACGCGCACACACGCACACCGACACCTTCACGCGCACACACGACACCTTCACGCGCACACACGCACACCGACACCTTCACGCGCACACACGCACACCGACACCTTCACGCGCACACACGCACACCGACACCTTCACGCGCACACACGCACACCGACACCTTCACGCGCACACACGCACACCGACACCTTCACGCGCACACAAATAACACCTTCACGCGCAACGTCGCACACCGACACCTTCACACACACACTACACCTTCACGCACACACGCGCACACCGACACCTTCACGCACACGCACACACACATTTTTTTTTTTTACCAACATACACATCTAAAAACTATATACCGTAACACTGGTAGGGTCGAAAACAGGTGCTAGATCTTAGCCAGAGATCACCCGTAGTTCATACCCAAGACCGACCCCACCAAAAAAGCAAAGCAAATAAAAACAAAAATATATCAACCGCAACTTTTTTTTGGATCTCCTTGTTGACAGCCAATCACTTGATCTTTTCAGGCATAGCCATCTAGAGACTTTTACTGCCAATATTATTGAGTAAATATTCTTGTTTTTTTCCCAAACTTGTTACACCTAATTTTGAAAACATCTTACATAGTGACCGCCCATCAAAGCCTCTGCAACGATTTCAATCGGTTCGCAATTAGCTCGCCAATATTAATAATACTAACTAAACATCAATACAGAGCTATATTAATTAAATGAATCTTACAAATATAAGGTGCACCGCAGTTCATCTGATTATTTCTATAAGAAAAAGTATTATCAAATTAAAAGTTTAAACATATAGTAAGGTAGAAGATAGACTATGCCGACAATTTACAGTCAATTCACTTTTTTGGTTTAAAAATCTCTGAATTTCTAATTTTTCATGTAAGCATAGAAAACGGGGTTCATTTAATGATGTACATGTTCTAGCTTTTTTTTAATTTTTCATTTTACCTTCTTTTAAATTACAAAAATATTTAGAAACAGACTTACTATTTTTATAAGTACTATTAAGTGAAGGATAATATATGTTGGTACTACCCAGTCTTAAAAGAATTCTTACTATTATCAATATAAGATTTTTCAACAGTTGGATTCTGTATTGTAGAAATAGTACTTTGATAAACAAGAGCTGGTTAAACATTTGTTTCGTAATGCGCAATCGTTAGAATTCTTGCAATTATATTGGTTAATATTATCAACAGTATTTATCTTGGAATAGAAGATTATCCAAATTTTTAAACTGGTTTAAAATTTTATTGTTTCTTTATAGTCTTAAGATAGGTACCTCCACGAAATCGCTAAAAAAAGAGCATAGCTTGATGAAAAAGACGCCAACCTTGCCGAAAACAAAATTTTATTGTCTAAATGCTTATGTTATTATTAAGAGGAAAGACCAAAGTTTTTTTTAATTATTTTTAAAAAATTTTCCTTCTTTTTAGAACATTCTAAATTTTGATTTAAAAAAAAAAACAAAAAAAACCTTGTTTCTATTTGTATCAGCGGAACTAGTAAATAACATAGACAATTTTTAGCACGTTTTTTTGATATGACACACATTAATTTGAAAAATCGTGCAAAAATAGAAATAATTATCGGATGTTAATGAAACTTTCAGGAACTATTCACAGATGATCGAAATTATAAATGTTTTTTTATGAAAGTCATGGTAGAAATATTTTTTTAAAATATTTATTACCCCCCCATAACTAATTTTATGAAAACGCTAGAAATTCGATCGCATCGGTTTTAGTGATTACAATAATTAAAAGCACAGGGCTTTGAGGAATGCAAATCATGTTTTTTTTTTTTTTTTTAATTGGATACGCAGTACCTGAAAATCAGCTCTGAATTGTAACATACAAAACTCAATAAAACAAAGATATTATTTAATTTCAAATGCTTTTATTTGCTTTTAGCTGTTTTTATGAATATGGACAATATTTTCTGAAAGCAAAAAAATTTTTTCGATGAAAAATGAATTTTTAATACAATTATTTGTTATTTCATTAATTATAATAGATTTTACATTTAAGTTGTTAAAATATTATAAAATTAGTTAAAAAGCCGCATCGGCTTTCATAAGTGTCCTTATGAGATAGATCTTTTTTAGCGCGTTGTAAATTGTATCATTTGACTAATCAGAAGATCCCCAGTAATTAAGAAATGTAATTTTGTGCTTATAATCGAGCTGTAATTATAAAATACGGAAGACCAACCAGAATATAATTAATTTGTGTTAAGCATTGTTCTCCGCTGTTAAGGCCTTTACTTTTGCGAAACACGTGTGGAGAAGTTAATTTGATTTTTCAATTTCAACTGAGAAGGGTACCTACAAGTATCAGTATCATCTTATGAAATTTATATGATCTTATTTTTATATTAATCTCAGTTACGACATTTTTCCATAAATGAAATATCAAAATTAATAATAAAATGAATGCGAATACAAATAACAGTAGAATGTAATAAATGTACATAAAATTATAGTATTTTATGTACAATTTTGATAAAATTTCATAAGAAAGGTACCTATAAATTAATTAGATACCTTTCTTAAGAAATATGAAATTTAATGTCACTCTTAACAGTTTTATTTTAATTTCTTTAGAATATATTTCCCATAAAGCATCATAAACGTAAAGGTGAAAGCTAAGTACAAAAAAAAAAAAAAAAAAAGACTGCTGAAAGTTTTCGTTAAAAATAACGGTAAATAATTTGTTCACGTAAATGTAAATTATTTCACTTTTCTCCTTCCGTAGAACAAATTAGCCTCATGGAATTTGTAAATATATCATTCATCACATGTCAAGAGACGCGAAAGTTTGACCTGCTTTGTTTTTATTTTCAAATTACATCTTTTTTGGCACAAAAGCTAAGTTAAGTTTGGTTCAAAATATTTTAAATAAACATTATAATTTCTGATTTTCTTAAAATAAGTTTTGAAAAATGATAATTGATATTTAAAAAATTTCAAAGTCAGATTTCCAGTTTTTTTTTTAATGGAAAAAAATGGTCAATTTTGCTGACTCAAAAAAAAACTAGATTTTTAACGAAAATTTCGGACGTGCTAGGAACGATTAAAAAATGGAAAAAATACCCCAAAAATACTTTGACCTTTCCTCTTAATAATAACAAACATTTAGACGATAAAATTTTGTTTTTCGTCAAGTTTGGCGTCTTTTTTCATCATGCTATGCTCTTTTTTAGCGATCTCGTGGAGGTACCTAATATAAATACCTCCAAAAATAAAAAAATAAAAAGAAATATATTGAAAAACAAAATTTTATCGTTTAATTTTCTTTTATGAAGAAAAAACCAAAGTTTTTTAAATTATATTAAAAAAAATTTCCTTCTTTTTTGAGAACATTCTAAATTTTGATTAAAAATCCTTGTTTCTCTTTGTATCAGCGGAACTAGTAAATAATCAACTGAGAAGAGTACCTACAAGTATCGGTATCATCTTATGAAATTTATATGATCTTATTTTTATATTAATCTCAGTTATGACATTTTTCCATAAATGAAATATCAAAATCAATAAAATGAATGGAAATACAAATAACACAGTAAGATGTAATAAATGTACATAAAATTATAGTATTTTAAGTACACTTCTGATAAAATTTCATAAGAAAGTTTCCCATAAATTAGATACCTGTCTTATGAAATATGAAATTTAATGTCACTCTTAACAGTCTTATTTCAATTTCTTCATAATATATTTTCCATAAAGTATCGTAAACATAAAGGTGAAAGCTGAGTAAAAAAAAAAAAAAAATTAGTACGCTGAAAGTTTTCCTTAAAAATAACGAGGTAAATTATTTGTTCACTTAAATGTAAATTATTTCACTTTTCTCCTTCCGTAGAACAAATTATCCTCACGTAATCCGTCAATATGACATTCATCACCTGATCAAAATGATAATTGATATTTAAAAGAATTTAAAAGTGAGATTTCCAGTTTTTTTTATAAAATGGAAAAAGTTATCTATTTTGCTGACTCAAAAAAAAAGAAAAGATTTTTAACGAAAATTTCGGACGTGCTAGGAACGATTAAATGGGGGAAAATACGCCCCAAATACTTTGATCTCTCCTCTTAAAATTAACACACATTTAGACGATAAAATTTTGTTTTCGTCAAGTTTGGCGTCTTTTTCATCATACTGTCCCTTATATATATATATATATATATATATATCTGAAAACGCAGGAAAGCATTTTTCTTTAAGGAACCTTTTCAACCAACACTTAAGGGTTCCTAGTGAGTATAAAATGGAAAGTTCACTCGCATACATGCTAAAAGCAAAGAAAATGATCCTTCTATCTACACTTAGACGGTTGATGTAATAAAAAAAAACGCTTCCGATATGCGTAATGCTGAGCGAACCGAGCTCTGCACAAGACAGTAAACGAATCGTTACTGTATCTTGACGCACACTCCGGTTGAAAATACGCTGTCTTATCTTTACTGGAACATGTCTGTTCCGGATTTCGAATGGCTTATTGGTTCGTCCTACACAGTCAGCCTGGCACTGACATTTGAATTGTCGAATCCATTACATTCACTTACGTGCTAATACACTTGGGAAAGATACGGATCCTATTATCCCCCCCCCCAGCTAGCAGGACAAACCGTGTTCTATAGTATTGGATGGCAACTAGTCTACTGCAGAAAGAAATGGCAACCTACTGCGGGAAAAATCTGCCTCGTCTGTCATGTATTGAAAGATACATGATCGCCTAAGCGTTTATCACGCATGGCGTATAACTAACCTTAGAGCTAGGACAAAGCATATGACAAACGAGAGAAAGCTGATTTGTTCCGAAGATGTAACGGAACGCCGGGAAAAAAAAAAAAAATCAAGGTTATTCTGTAAATTTAATATTTACCAACATATTCATCTGACGAAGTGTTGGTTAAAAAGTTTCCATAAAGAATGCTTTCCTGCGTTTATATATATATATATATATATATATATGTATAACGAGTACTACTTAATTTCTTATTTTATGAATATTAATGTAGTGCATTTTCTCAGATCACAGACTGAAAGTGGCACCGAATCAGGAAAATCTTTTTAACCGATTCAGTCTCTGCCACCACCATTTTTAACATTTTATTTAATCTTGCCAACTTTATTTCGTGGTACTCTGCTTAATATGAAGGTTGTGGTAGGCAGGATAAAGCAAGATAATGTTTTTGCAGAGATAGAAATTTAAATGTCAACCATATTAGTAAGTTAACGAAAATCGTGAATTCACACAGAAGTGAAAAAAGAAAAAAAAACGTAAATGATCCACCGGAAACGGCGCAAATAACTGGAATATGAAAAGGTAAAAAAGAGGTATAAGCACGGACTAAATGTTGCATTAGACAATAAAAATAATGTAAAATTTTGAAATTCAAGCAAATCAGTGCAAAAGCTGTGAAAATATCTAGACCTTATCAGATAAATAAAATAGTTGCGGATGGTAAAGGCGATGGTTCTGTTATTAAAGCACTTGGAACGGTACCTAAAGGCCTTGCAGAGTGATTAAAAGAGAAAAAAAAAGATGGAAGACTTTGCTGTAAGAGCGGACCACAAGGTGAAAACAAAAAATGTAAAACTGAAACATTCTCAGGAGTACGACGTGATAATCGAATTTAGATGAATTAGAAACAAGAGAAAGAACTCTCTAGACTAGACCTTCCACCACACTGGGTGTCGCTTCAAACTTTAGGGAGATCGAGGGTACAATTGAGAAGTCTATTTTTAATTTAAATACTCTATGTTTAAGATCCTTATCTGTTGGCTATTCCAATTTTTCTTGTAAAAACTAAAACTTTGCGATTCGTACATTTAAAATGGAAACATGTTGAAATTTAAAATTGAATCAAAAGCGTAACAAAAAGAAAAATAACTAAATTCAACTAATGATATACTATTTTTATTTCCCATGTTTCCAGAAGAGTCACTCCGAATAATTTCAAATAACGGAAAATGATTATTTTTACAATACTTTTTTTTTTCTTACTATTTGATTTTTTTAACAAGTTATTTGAATTTGTTACCTAAATTTAAAGTTTCAGAAAAAAAAAAAAAACTAAAAAAAATACAGATTAAATTGTAGATACTTATAAATCATGAAACCGCTTCTTTCGACAAAAATGATAAAACCTGAAGTTGCACTGTACAAAATTTAGTGAAATGATATGGGAGATTTGTTAGTATTATACACACGTCGTACTTTTGCCGCTATAGGAGTTAACAAAACCAGGTTGTTTTGAAATTTAATGAAGCAATAGTTAGATTAAATACATTATACAGATCTTGATAATTATCGAAAAAAATAAGAGCAATCGAAAAAATTACAGAAGCAAAATGCGTCAAGATGCTTATGGATAAAAATTAATTCATGGTTAAGAAAATAACATTTTTCATTGAATTTATTTATTTTTTTTTTTTTTTTTTTCTGGCGAAGCTGATAAGAACAGCAGAAGATAAATAAAATTAGATAATCCATCTTCTCAGAGAAAGACAAAAAAGAAAACAATTCACAGTAGAAAACTGTACTTACCAATGCCTTTATCAGTTCAGTCGTGAAAGACAAAAACGCCAAATCGAAGCGACAGCGTAATAAGAATTAAATAGGTAGCCGTTGACCAGTGCCTGGAGGCCATTGGCTGGTAGAGACGTCAACTAAAGCAACTAAAATTTGGAATCGCCGCTGAAGCGAACACAATGGAATGGAGTGTATGAAAAATTATTTAGTTGTCTTAGAGAAGCGTTTCTCAACCGGAGTTCTCCGGAACCCTAAGCTTCCGCAAAAGGGTCCCAAGGGGTTCCGTGAGAACAGGTATTTCCTGATTTACCTTATTTCTTTTCAACATTGCCAGTAAAAGATAAAAACTGATGCAGAAATTTTGTTTTTGTTCTGTTTAGTTTACATAGGTATATGATATTGATTACTTATGTTTATTTTTTACATTTGAGTTTAGAATTTTTTGTGTGAATGAAAACTCCCTGATGAAGTATTATAAACGAACAGTATGAATTTTATTTAGCATTACCGAAAAATTTGACAAAGAAGGATTAATTTTTCCTTAAACCAGTTATTCAAAAATATATGCTATGATATTTACCACGTGAACTACGATGAAAATAAAATGAGAAAGATATATGTATATAATTTTGTTTTTGCACAGGGGTTCCTTGAGACATGTAATTTATTTTAAGGGTTACGCAAGGGTAAAATGGTTGAGAAACGCTGTCGTAGAGATTATTTTAAAATTATTTTTTTATAGAGAAATAAAATTTAACTGATATTTAACTGAGTATTTCCCTTATTTATTAATTCTTTTTTTACTTGCAAATAATTTTAATATAAACGCTTTAAAAGAAAGTAACGGTCGCAATCGGCAGACTTTTGGCTAATTACTATAAAGATAATTATTCTGATATTGTATTGATAATTGATAGATATAAAATAATAATAATATAAATCTATAATGAAAGTAAACGCAACAACAAGTATAAAACAGGAGAAAAGCATCGAGATGAATATTAATTTGATACACATATCTGTAGAATAGCATTCATTATCGGGGCGTGGAAACTAATAGACCATATTTGGAACTCTTCCAAATAACTCCATGTAAAACTCCAAAAGCGTCGAAATATCTCCATGTGAAATATTGCAATGCTTTAGAAAGATGCGCTGTTTACATTAAAAAAAAACAAAAAAAACTCGATCGTAGAAAAGTTCTAGTTGCATTTCATCACCACCGATTAGACCCCGAAATACCACCAATAACGATGAACGGATGTCCCCTCGGGGAGGTCCCGTGCCTTGAAAGAATATTGGGCTTTAAACTCACACCTGTTATCAAGTGGAACTCTTATATACGATCCATCGCTAAAGATGCAGGTAAAATGATCGGCTCTCTGTACCCCTCCAGTAAGTAAGTATCTGACTCCACATGCTCCCTTCTAGCTTTATAAAAGCCGGATCAAGCCGAAAATGGAGTCAGTTGTCATATTTTGACAGGAGCTGCCCGGTTCTTACTTCTCAGTGTTCAAAAGCGTTTCCGAATCCTTGTTGAAAAAGAATGAATTTCCACCCGCCAGCCTCTCTCTCTCTCTCTCTCTCTCTCTCTCTCTCTCTCTCTCTCTCTCTCAGGCGGGAAGTGGCGAGTCTCTCACAGCTCTATTGCTACTTTCCTGGAAATTGCTCAGGCGAACTATACATTCCTTGGTTCCGCCAGGTCTAACATTCACAGCTAGGACCCACCATGCTACTTATATTGTAGCAAACCGCCCCTATCCCCTCCGTATTTCATCGGCTAGAAGTAAGTTCCACTCACACAGCTTCTTCCCTCGAACCACGTCCCTGATGAACAGACTCCTAAAGCAATGTTTCCCTGATCACTACAATCTTAACTTGTTCAACTCTAGGGTTAACCGTTATCTTCATATCTTATCCGCATAAACTGTTTCTTAATGTAACCCTCTATGTCGACTGACCCCCGGAACCTTTATAGGGTGAACCTCACTATAAAAATTAAAAACTGGTCAATGGGTTCATCTTTCATGGGGACAAACATGAAAATCTGAGGATGCCTCATTCTCCTTCTTCATGGAGTCCGTTTATATTCTAGGAACTCACTTTTCACAAACAGGAGTAACGAAGAGATTACACGAAAGTGCAGGCACTATCGTAGTTCACCTAAAGTCTTTCTCAGAGTTTTACAAAAGTGATTGCTTCTATTTACTGCAACCTGTTTGATCATATCCTCATTTAAAGAAGCAGCCAGTCACCACAGAACCTGACACGAAGGAGGAATGTTTCTCTTTCTCTCTCGGATTGTCATTAATTCTACTGACCCATCTCCTCACCGCGCGTGCATCATGTGACGCTTTCTCATAAAAAAAAGAAAAATTCAGGATGTGGATGTAGCTGTGTCGACTGACAGTAAAGAGAACATGAACAAGAGTGACTAAGTAGAGAACTAACAGGACCTTGCCTGGGAGATGAGAAATATCCGGAATATGAACTTATAGCGTCGTGCCCCGATTAGCACGAGTACTCGGAATAGTACCCAAAACACTGGAATCGAGATTCAATGAGGAGGAATTATTATTATTATTATTATTATTATTATTATTAATAACAACAATAATAATAAAAATATTATTAGTAGTAGTAATAATACTAATAAAATATTATTAACAATAATAATTTTAATAATAATAATAATATAAATAATAATAATATTAATAATAATAATAATAATAAACGACAAAAATCGTAAAACATTGTGGAATTTCGATCCCCATCCCAACCGCTCCATCCGAACAGGAAGACCAGTTCTGATAATCGTGGATATAGAAAAAAGAACTTGTCACATTGTGGACAGGATTTTGCCAGCGGATAATTGATTAAATGCAACTGATTAATTTGTGTCTTATTTAAATCCAAAACATATTTTGGATTGTGAATGAATATTTCATTATTATTTTGAAATTTTTTTTGCAAATAACAATGATTTTTTTAGGTACAAATATTTACCAGATACTACTATTTAATCCATATCTGGGGCGAGAAGAGATGGATTCATATTTTTCCTAAGGGTATTTGTGCGAAAGTGAGATGGAACGTGAAGAAGTGTGACAATTTCCATGATCTTACCAGAAAACTATGTAATATGAAGGTTAGCGTCGTGCCCATAATAGTAGGCGCACTCAGAAAACACCAGTATCAAGATTGAATGAATTGGAAATCTGCGGAACAGTTGAGACTATACTGATCATGGTGCTGCTGGGGTCTGCGGGTATACTGAGAAATGTGCTGGAGATTTGAGGTGATTCACTCTTTAGCCATAACGACCATTCAACTGGCTTAAACATGCAAATACCTGAATATTATTACTATTATTTTATTATTTTTTATTTCTGTTGTATACACAATTTTCAGGGTCCCAACCAGAGACATATGGTCAGAAATGACTTCATGACATTTTCCACCGATCATTTTTGAAAAAAACAAAACAAAGAAAAACAAACAAACAAACAAAAAAAAAAACTAAGATCACACGCATTTTACATAGATAAAGCTTTTCGTAATGTATGAACTGTACTTGTGAGTACAATTTTTTATATTTTTTAATGCATGGTTAGTCGGATCCTTTTCAATCCGAGGGCTCCAACTACAACTGGAATTATTGATGTCCTAATGTTCACATTTCTGAGATTTCCACTTCAAGATACTTATATTTTTTGAATATCTTCAAAGATGCATTACAATCTGCAGTGACTGCCATGTCAATAAGAAAGCACATTATGTTCTTGTGGTCTTTGATCACGATATCTGGGCGATTAGGTTGGATTGTTCTCTGTGTTTGTATTGTAAAGTCCTATATAATTGTTACAGGTATCTCTGTAATCGGGTCTGGGTGATATGTATATCAGTTTCTTGCAGTTTCCTTTCCGTAAAACTTTCACATTTCCCAGTGCAAATATTGGCCCACTCTATCATGTTGAGTTTTATATTCAGTTGGTAACTAACACTAAGCAATCTGATACAAGATGGCCAGTTGTTTAATAATGATGTGGTGGATTAGAGTATTACACTAACATGATGAAAAATGGTATAAACATCAGCCTGAAACAGTTATAGAAAGCAGTTAAGTCACTATTCTTTGGAATTTTGGCATTCATACTGACTGACATATAAAATTGATCACGATGTCTACGCGATTATCTTTGATTATTCTGTCTGTGTGTATTGTAAAGTCCCATTATTATTATTATTATTATTATTATTATTATTTCTGCTATGGACACACTACCTACCAAGTCTGCGGAAAGACCTAAGGCAGGTCGTGGTGTGTTGTTATAATACATTTCATGTTAATTTTTTTTTTTTTTTTTTTTTTTTTTATCTCCGATGAAGTTGCTAGCGTTACATAGACAAAGTTCTCCTTAGTGTGTGTGCTGTACTTAATAAGACAATTTTCTGTATGTCTCTTAAGCTGGGGTTTCCAGGATTCTTTCAATGTGTTGTTTTGTTCCATTTTTTATAATTCCAAGTGCACCTATTACCACTGGTATTATTCTTGTTTTCAATTTCCACATTTTTTTCTATTTCAATTTCCAGGTCTTTGTATTTTGATAGTTTTTTCAAATTCCTTGGTTGCTATGTTACAATCCGCTGGACAAGCCATATCAATTAGTAGGCAAGTTTTTTCTTTCTGGTTTTTGACAATAATGTCCGGCCTATTTGCTTCAATTTTTCTGTCTGTGTGGATGGTATAATCCCATAGAATGGTGACATCTTCTATTTCTGTAACCGGCGCTGGCCGATGTTCATACCAGTGTTTGCTTACACATTTTCCAAAGTGTTTGCACATTGTCCAGTGTAAGTATTGCCCCACTCTATCGTGACGATTTTTATATTCATTTGGGGCAAGTATAGAACATCCTGAGATTAGATGGTCTATTGTTTCTTGGTATTTGTCACAGAACCTGCATTTTGGATCCACATTATTATGTATGATATTTGCCTGAAAATTCCTAGTGAAAAGACTCTGGTCTTGCGCTGCAAGAATAAAGCCTTCAGTTTCAGACTTTAATCCAGATGCTCGTAACCATCGATGAGTATTAACTTTATCAACATTGGGTTTATTTGCACGTTCTGGATATTGGCCATGCAGAGGTTTGTCTTGCCAGCGTTGTTTCATCTGTTCAAGGGCTTTATCCTTGGCTTTCTTTTTCATATCTTTTGCTGCAATAGTTGGTTCTTGGCTTCTGTTTTTGATTTACTACAGAATCTACTAAATGTAAATGTTGTTTGTATTTACTGCCTTCTTTTATTATTGAATATTTTTTCTTTCTGTTTTTCATGTTGTTTCACTAATTTTATCATCCAGTCATTTGTTGTTTCCATGTAAGTTAGTAAGCCAATAGTTGTTGTCTTGTATGACAATTCTAGCTGAATAAGACCTCTTCCACCTTCTTTTACGGGGTATGTATAGACGGTCTACATCAGCCTTTGGATGATGCATCTTATACTTAGAAAAAAAGCTTTCTTGTTTTAGAATCCATTTGTCTGATGTCATTTAGAGTCCAGTTCAAGATGTTGAAACTATATTGGACCACTGGGATGGCAAGGTTATTAATGGCCATAATTCTGTTCTGAGAATTCAATTCAGTTTTTAATACCAGTCGTGCCCTTCTATAGTACTCTTTACGCACTATTTCTTTCATTTTCTTATGGTGAATTCCTTCACTCTCATTTACACCTAGGTACTTATAAGCTTCTCCTTGTTCTAAATCTTTTATTGTTACAGCAGGGTCTAAACTAATAGAGGAAGTTTGTTGTAGCGATCCTCGTAAAACTGTAGCTTTAGCACATTTATCCAAATTGAATTTCATTCCAATGTCTTCACTGAAGCATTTTACAGTTTGCAGAAGACCTTCCAGCTCATTGTCATTCCTAGCATACAATTTTAAGTCATCCATGTAAAATAGATGGTTTATTTTCTTTTGAGCTATTTTGTAACCGCATTCTGTCTTGTTAAGTTGGCTGGTTAATGCTATAAGTGATATGCAAAATAATAAAGGAGACAAAGAGTCACCTTGAAATATTCCTCTATTGATGTTTTTTTTCGCCAGACTTATAGGTTCCATTTTTATGATTGAGGTAAAGTGTAGTTTTCCATATCGACATACATTGTTTGATGAAATTGATGATAACGGGTGATACCTTGTACATACTTAAAGACTTTAAGATCCAGGAATGTGGTACACTATCGAATGCTTTACGATAATCTATCCAGGCAATACTAAGATTTTTTTTTCCACGGAAGCAGTTTTCCAGGATCATCCTATTAATAAGTAATTGGTCTTTACATCCGTAGCAGCCTCGTTTGCACCCTTTTTGTTCAAGTGGTAGTATGTCATTTCTTTCCAAGAAGAAATATGTCTGTTTTGTTAAAATAGATGTTAACAGTTTGTATGTTGTTGGAAGACATGTAATTGGTCTATAGTTTTCGGAATATTTGTGTCACTATTTTTGGGTAGAAGAAAGGTAACTCCTTTGGTCATCCATGCAGGAATTTTAGTTGGATCGGTAACCATTTCTTGAAGTTCTTTGGCGAGTTTTTTGTGTGCTGTATTTAAATAATATAGCCAGAAGTTAGAATTTTATCTATTCCTGGAGATTTCCAGTTGTGTGCTTTTTTCAGTGCACATTTAACATCTTCTTCTGTGATTCCGCCCATGTCTGTTCTGGTTTATTTTCATTCGTTCTAACTCTTGCGCAATCCAATCTGCCTCTTCGTTGTGTTCTTTAGGGCAAGCCCATATTTTTTCCCCAGAACTGTATAACTTCTTCCATTTTAGGGGGACTGTCACTTCAATTCTTTGTTTACCTATTTCCCTGTAAAATTTCTTTGCATCGGTTTGAAAGATCTTGTTCTGTCTATAGAATCTTGATCTTTTCTCGTAGCGTCTTATTCTTTGAGCCTTCAGTTGTATTGTTTGCTTTATTTTTTCTTTAGTTGATAGGACTTCATTTTCATTCCTGATATTGTATTTTCTTTCGACTCTTCTGCCTTTTCTAGTTCTTACATTTACTCCTCTTGCTAGTTCATCGAGTACTGATAATTCACTTCTAAGGTGTTCAATTTCTTTTCTATTTTTCTTTTTCAAGGTGGGTCTTCATGTCTGTGAGACTGCCTTTTTTTTTTTCTTTGATGTTCAGTTTATTTGTTGCTGCTATTGCTGATGCATATATTGCTTCATTGAGATTTATATGAGTGTCTTCTTCATCCAGAATCAATTTGAGTGCTGCATTATAGAGCTTAATAGTTTTGAGGTTATGCTTTGTTGGTTGTAATTTTGGGAGTTGTTCTCGTTCCTCCATTGCAATATTCTGTATCTGACTTATATGGCTCATGATTTCATCCTTGGCTTCTTGTATATTAATCTTGTTTTCTGTGAAATAATTCTGTTCGATGAATTTTGAACTCGTTTTTATTACCGTCTTGTGACTGACTAAGATCATACCTTTCCAACATTTCTAAATTTTCAGCATTATCTTCACAGTGATTTGTGTGTATTTCGGTTTTTTTTCATTATGACCTGAGGCTTGTGTGATGTTATTACTTTTTTTTCCGATTCCGGTTCCTTTTCATGTTTTGTTGGTTCATCTATTCTTGTTGCAATTCTTTTTATTTCATTAATTTCAGCCTCTGTCAATCGGTTATTTCGCATGATGTCCCTTCTTACATTGGCTAGTTTATTTTTGTCTATGTACTTTCTAATTGTTTGCCCAACCTTCTCTCGCCAAATGTCATATGTTTGGCGAGTGATGTTTTCTGAGGTTTGAGTAACGCTTCATGGAATGCAGTCATAACAACTTTGTACTCCTCACGAGACCATTTTATTTTTTCTTTCCTTAAATTTACGGTTATGGATCTAGCTGGAGAATTTACAGGACCATCATTAGGATTATCCTGGTTGTGGGGACCTGAAGATTCATTCTTTGTGTAGGAGTTTGTTCCTATGGCAGATTTTTCGACCTCAGGTAGGTTCCCTCCTGAAGGACGGGCTCCTGTTTATCCACTGGAAGAGCCATACTGGACGTTTTGTTTCTATTTTAATTTTCATATTAATCCCACGAGTGACGCACGGGTCCAAAAGTCCACCCAAAGTTGCCCGGCACGTTGAGTAACGGTCTTTTTACAGACAGGGTTCCGAAGCCTGTAGGGGATCGTTCGCGACCTCATAACGCAGTAGCCATTCACTCCTCGGCACGATTAACACCTTGAGTTGCGGGTTGTTGTTCGGAGTTTTCCTTCTCCTAAATGGGTTGCCAAGCAACAATAGACAGAACACGATTGGAAATCAAAGAGAATGACGCTGGTTAAAAAAAAAAAAAAAAAAAAAAATTTTACATTCGTTTGTCTTTGCTGTGAAATTTAAAAATAATTTATTGGCCCATCTGTAAATTCCACGATATTCCTTCTTAGAAAGATCGCATTTTCTTTTCATAAATTCATAAAATGTAATATGTAAATGTAAATTCCGTTATTTTTTAAAGTCGTTGAAAATAGCGTTGTTTAAAAAAAAAAAAAAAAAAAAAGTTTACATTCGTTTGTCTTTGCTGTGAAATTTAAAAATAATTTATTGGCCCATCTGTAAATTCCACGATATTCCTTCTTAGAAAGATTGCATTTTCTTTTCATAAATTCATAAAATGTAATATGTAAATGTAAATTCCGTTATTTTTAAAGTCGTTGAAAATAGCGTTGTTTAAAAAAAAAAAAAAAAAAAAAATGCAATCCTTCTAAGAAAGAACATCGTAGAAATTGTATTGTTTTTTTTACCTGTAATGTTTTTTTGCGGGTGGATATTGAAAACTAAGGGATATGTGAATGAGAAAAATTAAATAATTGATTAATCTATCAGTATTATTTAAAGGAGAACCAAATAAATTAAATAATAATAATACGAAGAAAAATTCATGCTTACGCTAAAATAGTAAAAATAACAAAAATTTCATATGCGTTAAAAAAAACTTGGAAGAAACAGCCGCTCAACGAAACAAAACATCACTACACTAGAGAGTATTTATATTAAATATTTTTTTTTTTTTTTTTTTTTCGCCATCACTAGTCCTAGTAACAAAAAATAATTGTCATAAAAAATTAAAAAGTTTACATTCGTTTATCTTTGCTGTGAAATTTAAGAATAATTTATTGGCCCATCTGTAAATCCCGTTATTTTTCAAAGTCGTTGAAAATAGCGCTATTGAAAAAAATACGCAATCCTTCTAAGAAAGAATATCGTAGAAATTGTATTGTTTTTACCTGTCATGTTTTTGTTTTTTTTGGGGATATTGAAAACTGAGGGATATATGAATAAGAAAAATTAAATAATTGATTAATCTATCAGTATCATTTAAAGGAGAAACAAATAAATTAAATAATAATAATACGAAGGAAAATTCATGCTTACGTTAAAATAGTAAAAATAACAAAATTTCATATGCGTAAACAAAAAAACGTTACGTTTGGAAGAGCTTCTTAAAACACGTCATTCTCGTTGTAATCCCAACCGCGTCTCTTCTTATTATTATTATTATTATTATTATTATTATTATTATTATTATTATTATTATTTCCTTTGCTTTCTGGTGTGTACACATTTTGTTCCGTGTCCCACCCAGATACCTAAGGTTAGAAATGGCATCATGACCCTTTCCACTGAAAAAAGAAAAAAAAATTTCATAGACAAAGCCCTTCGTAAGGTGTGGACTTTACTCGTGAGAACATTTTTTTTTGTATTTCTTTAAGACATAGGCTTCCAGAAATCCCTTCAATTAATTTACTGGAATCTTTTCCAACCAATCCGAGGACTCCAACTACAACAGGGATAGTTCCCATGTGTCACATTTTCTAGATTTCTATTTCAAGGTCCTTGTATTTTGATAGCTTTTTGAAGATACATTGCAGTCCACTTGTTTTTGTTTGCGGTCCCTAATAACAATGTCTGTGTAGTTAACTTTGATTGTTCTGTCTCTGTGTATTGTGTAGTCCCATAAAATTGTAACAGGTCCTATCTCCGTAACCAGGTCTGGATGGTGTTCATTATTATTATTATTATTATTATTATTATTATTAATTCCTTCAATTTCTGTTGTAAACTCATTTCCTTCCGGGTCCCAACCAGTGACCTAAGGTCAGAAATGTCATGATGGCGTTTTTCACTGATCATTTGTGTAAAAAAACGAACAAAATCCTAAGATCATACTCATTTTACAGAGCTGAATTCCTTAGTAATGTGTGAGCTGTAATTGTGAGTACAATGTTTTGTATTTCTTTAGGGTATAGACTACCAGGAATTCCTCCTATGAGTCTATCGGAACCGTTTATTATTATTATTCATTTGTAAAACGTGTATCTTATAAGTTTTAATATGGAATATTATCAGTGGAGATGCATTACTTGGAATTCCCATTAAACAGCATAAATACGTATGCATGAAATAATCTTGCAATTCAACCTCCGATAGTGTTAAATATAAGATTTTACATCGGATGCAGGTGGCAGGTGGCTCTCTTAGGAGTCAAACTACCATCACCATTTGGAAACTATACATCATTTTGACGTCTCATTCCCTTACGACATTTTTTGCAATGATGTCAAGGTTTCTTGTGAACCTTTTTATAATTTCATAGCCTAGCCCGCCTCCTTGTCAATGTATGTTCTGCCTACCTGAACCTTTTTTCTGTTTTTTTTTTTTTTTTCTGTGTTTATGATGACTGATCTTTAGTCTCTTCGCCTTTCTGGACGTCTTCAGATATTTGATGGCGCGAGTCAACTTTGACACACATCATGAATATGTAGCAGTTAACGCATCAAAAATAGTTCATGGAAGTATCGTTAACCGCTCTGTTTACAAGTTGATTCTTGAGCTCAGTAAGTGTTGACAGTTAAAACACACACACACACACATTGAGAGTACGCAATAGAGACCGAGCTTGCAAATACATGGCCTTGTGTCAGTTAATAAATAAGCAGGTCATCTCTTGCATCGTGATAGCTACCAAGATCGTCACGTAGTAAAATAAGCTCATCTTGAGTTTTTTTTTCTCACTGAGCAAATTATTATTACCAAACTTGTGTCAAACTAAGTTTAAAATTCATGAGTATGTATTAATGAACGTTGTGTATGGGAGTCTGTTATAGTGTGATTGTCCTGATCAGTTTACATTCTAAGCTTTTGTATGTAATCACTGCCTCCTCTCTCTGTGTGCCATGTCTTTTCATGACATGGGCAATCATGATTCTTTACAACTTCCCGCCTTTTTTTGCTCCTTGTTTTTGCTCTATAACTTTAGGGTACTTGTTTTTTTTATCGCTCCGCTTTATCAAATATATTATTTGCTGCTCTCTTTTTCTTCTCTCGCCCTCTATATGCCCTGTGAGTGTTAAATTTTCTAAGCCTTCTTTCTTATTATTTTGCTGAAGAGTTGAGGTTATCAGACTTGTCTCGTAAACAATTGTAGTGAGTTCGATCCTCATTAGTCACCTCATCATCGTGGTTTTGTACCAGAATAAGTTATCCATAGTAAAGAAGATTCGCACTATATGGATCAATGTTGGAGCCTCTAGTGAAAAAGACCCCTAAAAAATTCAGCAGTCAGTGAAGAAAATGATGCCAACTGTGTTCTGGTATACAAAAGGTGTGCTGTTCAGAGATATGATACTGCAGTCAGGTACTGTCCACTGCAGAGATTGAAAGCATTTCGCTGAAAGAAACCAGCAAGGGTCCCACACACAACCCAACATACGGGTGACAAAACCTGAAAAAAACAGTGACTTAAACGATCTGGTTGGAATGCGTACATTGTCTAGCCTATAATCCTGTCCTGGATCCTGATTATCATTGGGTTGGATCCCCTGAATCGGTATTGATATAAGCGGCTCCATACAGGAGAAGCTGTAGTCGCAGATATGCAAGAATAGTTTGACGCGTCATCCTTTATGAAGGTTAGCTGTGCGCATGTGCACTGATGGGTTAATTTCCATGTCGACTACACAGAAAATTCGCATCATAGCGATTGTAACATATGCACAATGTTTTATTTATATATTAATAAACACATTAGATAAGTCAATGTTTGTACCATGCTTTTAGGACAGAATTCATATCTATCTATCTATCTATCTATCTATCTATCTATCTATCTATCTATCTATCTATCCCCCTGTCTGTTATCTATCTATCTATCTATCTATCTATCTATCTATCTATCTATCATAACGCCACTATTCTATAGCTATTGTTATAACACACTCTTACTTATGTAACGTACTACGTATAAGGATTCTCTATACGTAATGCTTCGACTACTTGCCGTGACCCCTTTATTAGTCTGAAGACTGATTCCAGACGACTAGGTATTTAGCCATGCCTCGCCACAGACAGGATGCGACACATGGTCAGGTTTAACGTGAGGAACCTGAGCACGTATACTCGAGTCGCAGATTCAAAATTTACCCATTCCTTGAAACCGCGGGAAACGAGCACTTTGCTTGTCTGTTTTACTCAGTCGAGTCTCTATCCGTAGAAAGAACCCCGACTGAGTTATCCTCAGCCTGAAGACAGAGGTCTTGTCAGCCGTGAGCCAGGCAGTGAACTCTCTGTGTTGAAGCGACTACCAGTCTTACCTCTGACCTATTTACTCCACAACATGCCCTATTTTGAGATTAATACTTTTATAAATATTTTTATTTCTTATTAGTATCCTCACCTCCACTTACTGAAGAGTTCGCCAAAGTACTTGACTTTGTAGTGTCTCTAATTCACTTCTAGTTCTTCAGTACGATTTTTTTTTCTAGAATTTGTCCTTGTAGGTTCCACGATTTGTTGTGATGATGGCACAACGAAACAGTCATATAGCATTTTTATTAGTTCTTCTAATATTACAGGTCTTTCATCACTGAATATTTTTTCGGATGATTATGGTGCTTTTTATGTTCGAATTTTTTTCCTTTTACTATGTAAATCAATCTCCCGATTCTTACTGATATTATGCCATCTTCTTATGTTTCTTTGCCATCTTTATATACTCTTAAGAATCACTTTATCACTGATCTTAAAACTTTTGGTGTAGCTTTTGTGAACCATTCGTATTTTTCAACTTGCTAATAACTTGTCGACACTCATTTTACTCTTCTGACAAACATTAAATCCGCTGGCGACATGCTTGATGCTGTATTGGGATTAGGTGTTACCCGGTAAACTTTCAGAAAATTTTGAAGTGCTTCCTCATTTACTTTCTCAACTTTCTTTTTTCAACGCTCTTTTGAATGTCCCCGTTAGACCCGGCGTGATGCTGTTGGGTCGTAACATGTTCAATGGAGAACATACAAAAATCTTGGAATTCTTTACACGTGAATTGCGTTCCATTACTAGATACTATGGTATACGGTATGTTATATCCCAACAGTTCATGCAAGAAATTCACTGTCACTGAGGATGTTGGATTTTTGCACTTGTAAATGTCCGGCCATTTTGTAAAACTACCATTGATAGGACTTACAAAATCTATATGCAGTTTTGACCACGGCGTGTTTGTCCTTGGCTAAGATTCTGTCTGTAAGATTAATAGTTTTACTGGTAGAGCACAAACTCTGTATTCTTTCACTATTCTTTCAATATCTTGATCCATTCCGGTTCAATATACGAAATTTCTCATCATAAATTTAATTCTAGAAATACCAAGATATCCGCAATAAAAATCTTTTAATATTCGTTTCTGTAATACAATCTGTATTACAACTCCCTGACCGTACATTACTACACCGTTTCATTGCAAGTAAGCGTTTAAGTCGGGATTTCTTTCTTTGTTACTTTCTTTCAATTGCTATTTTACTTTTGTAATAAACATAATTTTCTGCGTCTTCTTTTATTTAATCCAGGGTCACTAGTAACTCTCGTACTACGTTGCAGAAAATGTTTTTATTTCCATTTCGCATTTTAGTGTTGCAATGACCGTGTCCGCCAATGGTTCCGCATTTTTAGGTATTAATCTAGATAATTCATCTGCATGTCTTAATTTTTAGACGCTTGGTAATCCATCGTAAAATCATAGATTAACAGGATGATATCCCAGCGCTGGAGTCTATTAGGTGTATGAGTAGGTATACCTTTCTTTGAACCATATATTGTTAATAAAGGTATAGGATCAGTATGCTACGTGAAATTTCTTCCGTAAATAAATTTATGAAATTTCTTCAAAGCAAATATAATCGCTAGAGCTTCTTTTTTTTTTATATAGCTGTAATTTTTCTCTGCTAGTAGAAGCGATCGTGAAGCACGAGCGGAGACTTTCTTTTTACCGCCATCGTATTTGTGTAAAATCACTGCTCCAACAGAAGTACTCACTAGCATCTAACGCCACTACAACTTCTGCTTTTGGGTCGTAGTGTGCTAATGATAAATCAGACGTAAGTCTTTTTTGTATTTCGTCAAACGCTTTTGACATTTATTATTTCAATTCCACTTTAATCCTTTTTTAAGTAGATCATTAAGTGGAGCCTTTAACTTATACATATTATGTACATAAATTTGATAGTAATTAGCCAGTCTTAATAAGCGTGTTTGGTTTGGTTTTGTTTATTCTGTTTTACGGCTTATCAACGACAATTGGTAATTTAATGCCGGCAAGATTTTTAGGATAAGTTTGTATGAAAAGAATATCTTTTTTTGTAAGAAATCAGTTTGTAGATCAGGTTTCATTGAGGTATTTTTGTAAAGAGGGTTTTTGTCGAGCGTCAAATGTATGCCTAGTAATATTTTTTTTTAAAATTTATTGCTGGTATTTTTTACTATAAAAATCTATTTTTATAATTTCATAGTGTTCTGACCCCAGTTTAGGGGTTAACTATTTGTCCATAGCTGAAACTCTAACAGGTGTTACCATCCTCGGGTCAGGATGGACCTGGGAACAACAGCAATCAAAAGGTGGTTTCACGCCCTTCAAAATCTTCTGATCAAAAGCTTTGCTGCAGGATGTAGTTTCGGCAAGATCGGAAAGTTTTGGGGAGCTTGGAAGCACCTCTTAAGAAAAGCTTCTAACGTAGTCACATTTGTTGGTGTAGGCCTATTTTTAATTGCAGCTGTCCTCGACGGATCTGGGTGCCTATCATTTTTATCAATAATTTGACCAAGGTATTTAATTTTCTGCAAAAACAATTCACGTTTTACTCCTCTAAGCTTGTATCCATATTCTCTTAGTTTTCTCAAAATTGTTTTCACATGAACCACACGTTGTTCTTTCGATACACTTTTGATTAAAATGCCGTCCAGATACGGCATTGCGAAATAGCAATCCTTAAGCATGGTATCCATAGCTTTGTTGAAAAATAGCTGGTGTCACCTTTATACCAAAAAGAAGGCGGTTAAGATTATATAATCCTTTGTGCGTATTTATGGTCGTTAATTCAGAACATTGATTTCAATCTGAATTTGTAAATATGCTTCAGAAAGATCCAGCTTTAAAAATATTTTTTCGCCGTTCAACATCGAAAAACTTCTTCTGAACTTGATAATGGGTAGTTATGTGTTTCTAAGCAACTATTTAATCCTGTCGAGAAATCCGCGCAAAAACTTATTATTTCTTTCCTTTATATACAACGCTGGTACAGCCCATTTCAGAAGGTTAATTTTTTTCTATTACACCGATTCTTTCGAATCTGTCCAGCTTGTTATACTGTTGCGAATAGTACGCTGCGTTTTGTCTTAAATACTGACGTCGAAACTTTTTTACTTGAAAATTCGCCTTGAATTTTGAACGCCGACCCCGTTCATAGACCCCGTTGATAGAGCATCGAGAAAACATTTTTTAATTCTTCATTAAGATTTTCGTTTTGACTTTTTAAATTGGTCGCTTGTTCACTTACGTTTTTACAATAAACATTTATTGGCGAATCCCAAAGTTCAAATAGTTCCATCCAGTCATTTCCGTAAGAATTCGTAGCATTTTTAATACATAAGCTTTAGTTTTACATGTTTATTACAAAAAAAAAAGACCTCAAAAAATATAATTTCTTACCAGAAACTGAAATCGCGACTTTGAAAGTTCTTTTCAATAAAGGCTTTTCAATTTCCTTCCATGTGGTTTAATTGATTATTGAAATATAACTACCAGTGTTCAGTAGGATTTTCACACCCACATTATTTACTTTCCCATTCACAAATTTCCTTTTGTTTCCTGTGACCAATTTATCCATCGCAATGCTGTGTAATAATTTCTTCCTGTGAGAATTTTTCTTGGTTTGGTTTTGCAGAGTGACTTTATATGTTCTCTGTTAGCCCACTTGTAACATTCTGCATTTTTAAATGGACAGTTTTTTCAAGATGTAATTTACCACATCCGAAACAAGGATTTATTCTCCTTTTTGTACATTTGAGTTTTGCTTGTACCAATGCACATTCTTTCCAGATTTAGTTTTGTTTGACAATAATCCATTATTTCTTGCGGTGTAATATTATTGTTTTGTTCAATTTTGTTAAAATTTTCGCTTGCAATTCAATATCCCTTTTAGCTGTTAAACTTTGCACGAAAATTAATCCTTTGAACATATCTGGAGTCATTTCGTTTATTCTAAACCTTTCACATTCTTTATTGATGATACCAGCATATGTAACAATGTCTTCGTCCTCTTTTTTTGGTTAGATTCAAGCACCTCCAACAAGCATTAAACAGAGAGCTCTTGTCACTAAAAATTTTCGTCAGAATATATACAGTGTCTTTAAACCTGATATGACCTGGATTTCTCGGTAAAATGTAATCGCAGTATTTTTCATACACTATCGGAGTTATAACAAAATCTCATTTTTGCCTCATCTTCCCAGTCGCTGCTTTACTGACTGAATATTTTTTCATATCTACGAAAATACGTAGAAAAAGTCAGTCTCTCATCAGGATTGTATATAAATTCTGATATGGTGTTTTGGACAGTGTCTGGCGTAAAAGACGTTGAAGGATTTATTGTTTTCTTCCGAATTATATCCAACAACTCCTGTTGCTGTTTTTTTTAGTTCTAGCAACTATTGATTTTGTTGTCGTTACTGTTTCTGTTTGAATTTCAAATATGGAAGCCAAAATTTTCTTCGCAAGATTATATTTGTTTAACCAACGTTGTTGAAATTATTGTAACTCCAATTACAACTAGTATGTTTCCAAAATCCTCGTTACAGCAGTTACAATTCGTAAGAGTTCCGAATTCTCAACACAACGGTTATAAATCCTGAGTTTCGAATTCCTCGTCGCCACTATTATAATGCCATTATTCTAAGACTATTTTTATAACGCACTGTTACTTATATAACGTACTTCGTAAAAGGTTTCTCTATACTCAATGCTTTGGTTACTTGCTGTGACGCCTGTATTAATTAGTCTGAAGATTGACTCCAAACGACTTAGCTCTGACCTGGAGCTCTTTATAGTAAAGGACTAGTTCATATAATCACCGGAAGTGTATTATTTACTCCACAACATTATCAATCTGTCTGTTCATTATCTATCTATCTATCTATCTATCTATCTATCTATCTATGTGCGTGTGTGCGTCTGTGCTTTGGGTTTTGTCATATATAACTTATTTGCATAATTGCGCTAACGTTCGTAAAGAAAATCCATGGTATATTTTAAGAATCTAAATATATGTTCTGCTTGCACTTGAAAAATATTGATATTTTTTCGGTAATGTTACTTGAAGTAAAACTGTTGACAGAAGAAATTTCTTTGGATGTCTTACGAATATGGCCGCCCAATTCTTGTTTTCCGGTCTTCATCTTATTATTCTATATAATTTCATCTTTCTTCTTACAATTCAGTTTCATTAGTTGCAACTAGATGACTGTTGTTCAGCATGTACTGATTTGTAGGCATATTAAAATCATGCACATACGGAATGTTTGCAATTTAAATGTTTACCTGTGTGGATAAATAACTTTAGCTTATGTTACGCGTCGTTTGAGCAAGAACCTTATATACATAAAAGCAACGTGTAAGTAATTCTACGTATAGATTCGCCTATCGTACGATTTACGTTCTTTTCCGGTTTTTTGACAGGAGAAGAGGTTTATCCCTTGTTTCCGGTTCCTTCTCAAGTCTACTTGAACTCTATACTTCTAACGTATCCGTCTAAATTCTGAAATTTTATTTACTATTTATTTTTCCTCAGTAGAAGTAGATAGTTTCGCCTATCATTCGGTTAAAAAAAACTCCTCAGAATTTTGAACAGGAGTAGAGGTTTATCCCTTGTTCCTTGTTTAAGATTGGGCTTCCGGTTCCTTCTAATCTTTTCAGTCTCCTGAATTCCCGGTAGCCCCTTGGGTCTTAGTGGTATTATCTCTTTGCTTCAGTTAAATTGAATAATAAAAAAAAATTATCATTAGCATCTATCTATCTATCTATCTATCTATACACAAACATGCAAATATTTATATGGCCATATATTTATATGTACCCTGTTGAATATATATAGAGAGACATAATTTTAACGGTTAAAGAGAGCTCAACGACACCAGGAAAGTATGTGTTAAGTAATGATACGTATTCACATTATTTTGAACGAATATTAAATATTTCATACAAACATTCAAGACACAGTCTCATGTGCTGAAATTTATTTTATTTTATGTATTTTATTTCATTTCTCCTTCCAATTATTAATTAAAAAAATAATATTTTATTTACTTCCTCTTTCCAAATGTATTGAATGATGTTTTGGTTTGATAGCGAGCAGATGGTTAGAAAAAAAGCTGTGATAGGGAAGTTTTCTCACTAACTGTACCCTCTCAGTCAGTGACATTTTGTCGGCAACATATCCCAATTATGAGACAATAAAAGTCTTCAATACACATCCCATTGTTACGTGCCATTTATTATTCCAAGAGAATTCGCATGTTGAAAAGGCGGCTTTTGACTTCCAATTAAAAATCGAGACAGTTGTATTAGGGTATTGGCTTTAAGAGGACCGATTCGACCCACTCCGACCATAGTTCGCTGAAAACCAGTTTGAGACATATATTGTTGCAATAATATCAAATATTTTAACTAATATCGCAATAGAGATGTATTTTTTATACTGAAACGTAAGAAAAATTAATAAAAAATAACTTGAATTGTTTAAAATGTAGACTGTTTATTTACGTTTGGCTATTTTGAAGATTCAAATGAAAAACAAAATTGGAGGTTATTTTTCGTCAAACAACCAGTCTTAAAGAATTACGAATAGATCTTCCACTCAAAATGCGAATAGCTCTTCCAATCAAAATGCGAATAGCTCTTCCACTCAAAATGCGAATAGATCTTCCACTCAAAATTTGAAAACGACTTCCAGTTCATTAGTCAAAATTAATAAAATTAAATAAATTGTATTAATTAAATAAATATTTATTTAAGAATTCAAATTTAAACTAATTATAAGGTCCTTAGTAATATTATAAGCGTGTCCCATCTTATATTGTCGTGAAAACATATAAGGATATGGGCAACACCCTTACTGGATAAGAAAGTTAGGTAAATCACCTTTAAAACGGAACCAGAATCGTCAGTAGACAAACATATTAAAATTGTTGACACGTATCTGGGTATGCTAACAGTAACTTAGATGTCCCAAATGTCCAATATTTGAATAGAACATTGCAAAGAAAAACGAACCATGACATAAAAATTGGAAAAGAAACACCCTTAGAAAATAGACTGGCATTTGACAAAACTGACCCAACTTTATATATATATATATATATATATATATATATATATATATATATATATATATATATATATATATATATGAATGTATGTATTTATAAAATCATATTAATTTCACGCCTTTGGCCAAAAGTTTTTTTCTGCAAATATTTACTTGTATATCGACTTACAAAATTCCAGAATGGTGCAGAACTAATTATCCTAAAAGGAATTGCATAAAAACGAGGCATTTCGCAAGCACATGCGTAAACAGACTAACATAGTCATATACAGGCGTGTGCGCGTACATACACGTACAACTTACACACGCACATACACGTATGCTTGCACAAGCACACACACACAAGCACACACAAGCACATACAAGCACACACGCAAATCACTGATTTATATATATATATATATATATATATATATATATATATATATATATATATAAAAGACTTAAGAGGAAGAGTCAAGGTAAATAAAAAGAACTGAATATATATATATATATATATATATATATATATATATATATATATATATATATATATATATATATATGTGGGTGTGTGTGTGTGTGTATATATATGTATATGTACACATATATATATACAATTTATAGCTTGTTCACTATTAAATAACATCTGCCATTTTTATGAGGGTCTATTTTCAATATTAATCTCTTGAAATGTTATTAATTTGTTTTTGTTCGTTTTTTATTAAATTTGATTTGTGAAGTTTCGAGTTAGTGACTTTTAATTTTTTAGGCGATCATGTTCGCTTTAATATGAAAAGAAAAATGCTTGTTTCACACTCTTATAAGCATTTAATAAAAATCACATTTATTTTGATTCTGTATAGGAAAACTACATTTGAACTTTAATTCGAATAAAATGCGAATTATAGCGTAAAATCCAGAAATATTTTGAACAATATTTCTTTTATATTTCATCAGTCTAGATGTAAAAAAAAAAAATGGAAAATAAAAAAGGAAAAACCTGCTAATCGCTGAAAAAAAAGGAAAAGATGACCCCACTAAAATAATAAAAAGACGAAAAGAAAAGATGTTAGTAACTGAAAAATAAAAAAGAAGTCTTCATTACTTAAAAATAAAAAGATGTGGTTATTAGTAAATTCTTAAAACATTTATTAACCGCTAAACAAACAAAAAAAATGTAAAAGATATGTTAATCACTGAGAAATGAAATGTATTGTTAGTCACCGAAAATAAAAAGAAGTGTTAGTCACTGAAAAATGTAAAGATGTAGCAGTCACTAGAAAACTGAAAAACGTATACGTTACTGAGAAGAAAAAATGTGTTAGTCACTGGAAAATAAAATATGTGTTAGTCATTAACAAATAAAAAAAAATTTATTAAAGGAAAAATCTTCTAGAAACATATTTATGTCAGTTACATTATATTTTTGTTACATCATGTTTTGTTACATCATATTTGTTACATCATATTTTTGTTACATCATATTTTTGTTACATCATATTTTTGTTGCATCATATTTTTCATGCTGGTGCGATTAAGAGTCTCGGTGTACAGTTATAACAAATTTTTGTTTCGGAAATAAGGAAAATGAACATAGAATAGGTTCTGTTAGGGGTGGCTTCGGCTAAAACCACAAATTCCACGGCATGCTGCCATTAACGACATCATCAAAAGAGGTTTGGATGCAGCTGGGTTCCCTTCTCACATCGAACCCGTAGGCCCCGATCGCGGTGATAGAAAGCGGCCGGATGGCATTACCATTTTCCCTTTTAAAATGGGGAAGTCGTTGATTTGGGATGTGACCTGTGCGGATACATTTTCGGTCGGTAATTTGATCATGTCCGCGGTTGAGCCAGGATCCGTCGCCCGGGAATCAGAGATGAAAAAAATAGTTAAATATTCTTCTCTTGCTGATAGATTTTTTTTTACTCCTGTGGCAGTGGAGACTACAAGGGTTATTGGCCCTCGTTCGATGGCGTTCCTTCGGAGGATTGGCGCGATTGCGTCTCGATTAAGGGACGAGCCTCGTGAAACGGACTGGCTCTTGCAGCGTGTCTCACTGGCCATGGTTCGAGGTAATGCTTTCTCCATCATTGCGGCTGGCAGAGGTTAGAAAAAATTGTTTATTGTTACGTTGTTCTGAAATTGTCATCAGTGGTCAACTGTAATTGTTTTGTTTCAATAAATTTTAATTTTTCTCACCCCCCCCCACAAATTGCTACGAAGTCAAGACTTTAACCTAAATATTCTAGTCATGTTCATAGTCTCATGACATCGTGACATTCATCTGGATGCTCTGCACAGTCCCAAACTCTAAGAAATATCTAAGCTGTCAGCTATATACAACCACTTGCTCTGATCAATAGTTAAAGGTGGTTTTGAGTGAATGAAGCCAGTAGGTCTTAGCGAGGACCATCCGTTTCGAATCTCGTGGACGTGTTCTACAGAATAACAAAGAACTGTACCAAATAACAGAAACCGCATTATTTGAGGACTTTCAACAGTAACAACAACTGAAATGAATATCACATTTAGCTTTAAAGAGCGACTAATGGCATGCTATAGATATTAACGTTCCACACTACTTCGAACAAAAGATTAGAAAGGAAACCCCCATTAATATTGGGAAAAGTGATAACGATTAGTGGACCTGAGTATCCTATTTTCTTGAAAAAATATTTTAGCAGAAAGATTTTATAAATTTCAATCAATGGCAGCACTGGCTGTTCGGTCAATGAATGCCAAATTTTTTCTTATAAGGAAACAATTGTTATTACCATTACAATTGAATTAAGGAAGGAAGGAAGTGGAGAGAAGATATGAATTTTTGTCAATAAAATTGACAAGATGACAGAAATATCCATAAGGATCAACTGGGTGCTACGGAAAAGGATTCTTGTAAAACACTGCATAAATACTTGAATTTTATATATTTTCTTGCAATAAAGTGCTATCGAGTTTTTTTTTTTTTTTTAATTTAAAACCATTTTTTTTTTAAGCATTTCACCCCAAGCAAGGCGGGAAGCCACTAGGACGCACGGGGTTACAGAAAATTTAGAGCAAGATCAGATAGGAGTGATAGAAGAAAGGATGAGGAGGAGGGTAGTGGATAGATCAAGACAACTGGAGATGTCGATTGACATTACACTTGAATAGCTGGAGATTATAGCTCACAGGGAAACAGGAGAAGGGAAGGGAGTCCCACAGACGAGAGGTGCGAGACATGAAGCTATTAGAGTAGAAGAGACGGCTACATTTAGGAGTTTCGACAGTGAAGGGGGGGATGCCAGCCTCGTAGGGCGCTGGACGTGGAAAATTAATTTTGGGGGAAATATGACCAGATAGCTGTATAAAAAATATGACCAAATGCAATTTTATCGTTAATTTAATTTTTCTTTTAAATCGGTGTCACTCCTAGCAAGTCAGTAAAGCCACTAAAACGTGATGGGTTACAGGGTGTAGAAAAATTAGGAACAGAAACATTAATGAGCAAGGAGAGAAAAGAGTAATCAGGAGGGCAGTTGATAGCGATTGGCATTGCACAAGCGAGAAGTGCGAGAAAACTAACTGTTAGCATCGTCTTTCTATCTTCATCATATTTATAAAATCATATTTAACATTTATTTTAACAATACTTTTTCTTATATTCAAGGTGATTTCGCGAATAACAGCTTTCAAGGAGAACAAATTCAAATAGATTTGTCATAAATTAACGTCTTTTAAGGTAAAATGATTTTTGATTGTTGATTGTGATAGGTGAACTTGGCTGACCTTAATGTAAGTATCTCCGTAGGGGTCGCACAGAAATACTAGTCATCCATCCTGTTCATCTGGCTATATATATATATATATATATATATATATATATATGTGTGTGTGTGTGTGTGTGTCTAATGGACGTGAAAGTGAAGAAAAAGACGGGACCGGAAATCCAATCTTAAACCGGAAACAAGGGAAAATCTTCTACCCCTTTAAAAAATCCGTGAAGGAGTATAAACCAGATGATAGATGAATTTATCTTTTTCCTACTGAGGAAAAAATAATGAAATAATAAATTAAATTTAGCCGAAGACTTCAGAAGTATCCAGTTGAAGTAGACTTTAGAAAGAACCGGAAACCCAATCCTAAACGAGAAATAAGGGTTAAACCTCTACTTCTATTAAAAAAAAAAAAACGGGGAGGAATGTGAACTGGTCAATATATATATTGTCATCCGCAGACAGGATGTTTCGCAGTTCATCTTTGTGGCGAGACATCTGCTTGCTTCAAGCCGGGATCGAAACCCAACTGATTCGGCAACAGTCGTGACTCCTACGTGATATCAGTCCTCCTGTTTGGACGTGAGTCTTGAACAATCTCCTCACAGATGAAGATGAAACTTGAAGCAACAGAAATGTGGTTCTACAGAAGGATGCTGAGGATGCCATGGATTGAACGAAGTTTTGGAAAAAAGGGAAACAAAAATGTAATACTTTACACCAGGAAGAGACAGTAAGGATTTCCGGGGCACATGATGAAGAAAGAGAGCTTGGAAAATCTGATACTCACAGAACAGATAGAGAGCAAGTGAACAGAGGAAAGCAACTCATAACAAACTTGGTGAGCTTGAGTAAATGGATGGCGGAATAGGGCGTAGGAAAAATAAAAGACAGACAACTTTATTAAAAGCTACAAGAGACTGAAAGTTGTGGAGGGCCATAATCACCTAGGTCATGAGGGAACACGACACATAAAAATAGAAGAAGAAATAGGGAATGAATGAGTGCAACAAACTTTTCACTTTACTGTTTTGACAGCGCTTATACAAATCGATAAACTTAGAATTACACCACAGTGCGTTTATGTGGAATAATTGTGTGTAATTTAGCCTGATTTTGAAGAAAATTATCTCACAATGCTGACTTGACAAACAGCAGAAAAATTACAATATAATTAAGTTTTATACATGTTTTATAGCTTTTTTCGCTGAGGTGTCAAATATATGCGATAAAAATTGGAGATACTTTTATTTAAGACAGATTTTAGATTCTAAAAGTATTCGTATACCCTAAATTATACATGTAGTAGATTTTGTTTAAAATTGTAATGAGCCAGAACAGGCGTGTCGCCAGAGTGTTTTAGGTGAGAGACTGACCTTTGAATTTGTGGGGTGGAGGAGCTATGAGTAAGGATTAATACGCTAAAATCTTTTCACGTCATTTTCACTTGGGAAGCAGTCTCCCTCCCCCGACGTGTTTGAAATTCAACATTTTGTCGCTTTTAAATTTATGATTGTTGCTATTGTTTTTAATTATAGTACATTTCATAAGGAATAATTTTGTGAGGAATATTATATGACCCCGAAGTATATGTATTAGCCATATTTCCAAATTGGAAGTAAATTGCGTTCTGCTGTAAAATTTATAAAAAAATAGAATTGATAAATAATGCAAAGTTTTTAAATGACACATTTTGTACTCCCTGTAGTTGTTTAGTAACTGAACATTGCCTAAAACATTGGAAGGTGTATAAAGATTCGGTAGCCATCATGATCTTTAAATTTGGACTTCCAAATAGAATGGTTTTCAATAAGTTATTTGACAGACGTATAGTTATTAATTCAGTTTTGATCTGAAATGTTCAATGTATAATGATCACGCAGCCACCATGATCTTTAAATTTGTGTTTTCTACTGATTTTGATATGGCAGCATGTTGCAATTCTAGTTGCTTCATGTTGACGGTAGGGTTCGTGTGTTTCAAAGATCTCATGAGGCAATGGAGTCAGTTGCCAACAATGCAGCGTGCAGTCTGGTAGTAATGTAATAAGAGTGTGTGGGTGTGGGGGTGATATGGATAGAGTCCACTGGTTCGTCTAAACACAGTGACCACTAACCGCACTACTTTGTAACTATTTGCCCATTCATAAACTCTATCTATTACCCAAAACGATAGTTTGTCCTATCAGGATCCAGTGTTGAAAAAATGGTTATTTTTTTGTAGTGATTTTATAATATATTTATGCTACGATTTTCGAATAAATGATATATATATATATATATATATATATATATATATATATATATATATATATATATATATATATTAAAAAATTATAACAAAGAACAGTGATATTTATAATTCAGAGATTCTTAGCTTTTATCTTTATCTTTAAAAACAGTGTTCAATACGATCTGTAGAGATTAATATTATAACTATTTTTTTTAAAGAAATATGATTCCATCGTGATTCTTGAAATTGTTTGATAATGGAACTAAACTATTAACTGTATATTTAATTTTTAAAATTAATCTAGATTTAGAGTTTTCCATTTTGAAACATAGGATGTCCTGTGTCGCGATGAATTTAAAAAAAAACTATTTATAATATATATATATATATATATATATATATATATATATATTTAGTTAGATAGATGTGAGTTTGTGACCCTGGGTTTCACGCTTTACATCTATCCAACCAAATATATTAGCTCTATCTCTGATATTGAGCGCTTTCTAATAAGTACCGCGCATATAATATATAAATAATTATATATATATATATATTTATTTATATTTATATACACACACATTTCACACACACACACACACATATATATATATATATATATATATATAAACATATAATATTAGCGCAGCATATATATTATATATAAAGAAATAATCATACATAGAATCAATCAGCAATATTAATGCGATTAATGACGAAATCACTTCGCTAGTAGAACATAATGTATGCATTAAAATACTGTTAATCCATTGAATTATGTGATCCTCATTTATAAAACAAATAAAACTATTTTTTATATTTCAAAAATCTATTTTAAATAGAAAAAATATTTTTTATAAAAATAAATCCCGCCTATAGGCGGGATTTATGGCTTAAATTTAAACGTGAGTTAAATGTTTTAATTTATGTTTAAAATAAACGGAGGGTGAATGTATTTTATCAAAAGTAATTGTATTAAAATAAACGGACCTAAAACTATAAAAATCTATATATACTCGACGTAAGATAAGTAAACAGAACGAAATAAAAAAGTAAGGTTATAATTTACAGTAAAAATTAATCTGAATCAACGTATTTCAACAGGTATTTATTTTATGTCTCCATGTGACCATCAATTTATATCTATTGTTTAATAAATTAAGGCTATTTAGGTGGTTTAAGATAGCTAATTTTTGTACAAGGCATAAATTACATCTATCGCCTTTCCCATTGTAAGATTTGGTTTTAGCTAAAATATCCCACTTAATAATGGGTGTGATACCATCATTCTTTAATTGCCAGAAATGTATGGAGAGAGCAGTGCTATTCATGTATCTTATATTGCCTAAAGTCATCCGATAATGATAGAAACGAAATTTTCATGGATTTTCCGTGGAACCAATATTAAATATAACATCGTTATCGGCATGTATGCTCGATCAGTATACAATATTATCAGTCATACATTGGCCGTTTAAGGGACAGATCGTAATTTTTTGGCAGTTGCATTTATTTTCAGCGGAAGAATTAACGTTGTTGCTTTTGTTGAAGTATTTATTTAGTATAATATTGTTAT
Source organism: Acanthosepion pharaonis (assembly GCA_903632075.3). Lineage (NCBI taxonomy): Eukaryota > Metazoa > Mollusca > Cephalopoda > Sepiida > Sepiidae > Acanthosepion > Acanthosepion pharaonis. The sequence goes on along the minus strand of CAHIKZ030002468.1, from coordinate 1,872,917 downwards.
GTTGGGATATCGATTTTTCGACGTTTATAACGCAGCTATAGCTGATATTTACATTATTTTTGTTAAAAATCTTTTTCAATGATGCAGAGTGATGAAAGTGTTTATGAATTAAGTTTAGGAAATTTTTTCCAATATTCGTTTGAACATTACAATTATAAGGGGCTTAAAAACATAACAGATTATGGTGTCTGTTTATTTTTGTCCTATTTATTTCTAAATATTTTATATTCATTTATGGATTTATTCACATTATTTAAAATAGTACGTGGGTGATTGGATTCAGTGTGCGATATATATATATATATATATATATATAATATTATTTATTATAGGATATTAAAACATGCAAAAATTCGCTACATAATGGCAATTATATTTCAACAGTAACATGTATCTCCTCAAGCGATGTTAGACTAT
>CAHIKZ030002468.1:1725000-1867500 GCA_903632075.3 Acanthosepion pharaonis | reverse complement strand
ATAACATATATATATGATAATTTATTTTTTTTAACAAATATCGGTGATTCATGCAGAAGTTTTCTATTATAGTTGGAAATATTTCATTTGCTAGTTCAGACGGGGGAAGCGATGGAGTAGTGGTAAAGACAGTTTGCAGCAAAAAAGTCAAAACCTTGCCTAAGTATATTAGGTTTAATTGCACTAAAAAGCACATCGTAGTTACTGCCTCATTTTCCCATCTCACTTTATATGTAATGATTAGCGTGAATGAAAGTTTTGACGTAATGTCTTAAGAAATTCTACCCATGATATCACGTGTTACATAAACAGTTAGATGACTATAATCCTCAGGATTATGTAAAAGGAAAGAAAGGAAAAAAAAGGATGATGAAAATTGTCAATCCATCTGTGTTTCAACGTCACAGAATACACATTTTGTTTATACTTCAACAAGTTTATTAAAGGTTAGTGTTACTCAACGAGAAAAAGGATGCGTGTGTCGATGCAGTGGATTACATGAGATTGTGGCAAACGTCATTCTAACCGCAGATGACGTCACCATTTTTTTTATTCCACCCCCCATTATACATACATACATACATACATATATATATATATATATATATATATATATATATATATATATATATATATATATATATATATATATATATAATAAGTTACTGTTTCTCATACTGGAGAATTATAATAGTAACGAAAAGAAAAACAGCCTTAAAACAGTGTTTCTCCCAATAAAATTTGGTAGCGTATAACCAAAAGGACTTTCAAAGATCTGGGAAAAAATCCTGGTATTTTATTCTTAAGAAGTTGAAGTGAAATCCGGAATTAGTTTAATATTCAGCACTTGACATAAGGCATCAGGTGACGTTGATATCAATATTTGTAAATGGCACAGTTGAGAAATAGTATCTGGATGGTAAATACGCTATCATTTTTCATGGCAGTAGAAACGATGTTATTTAATATTGTTAACCTAACAGAGGTTTGCTAAATGAGGTTGTTGTAAGTGTGTACAGGGAGGGAAAAAGAGATGATACATAGGATGAATAACGGTTGACACCCAACATGAAAATTTTAAGATTCTAGTGATCGGGAAAGCACCCTCTTGGGAGTCCGTTGCACAATGCAACAGTTCTGGGGAAAAAGCTGTTTAACTGGAACCTTCAGATCACCAATGGAATATAAAGGGGGTGAGGGTGACTTGAATCTGCGTACGTGATTTGGTGGGTCCAGCAGTGAAGGTTTAAACTGATGGAAACTATATTATATGGATATGCGTGTAGCGTAGCGGTTATCGCTTTGAATGTGGAATTGGCGAGAAAAGTTCAAATTCCAGTCGAGTTCGAGGCGTTCACTTTCGTACTTTGGGAAAGGTATAAATTAATCTCTCAACTCCTTCCCATGCTACTGCTTAAATAGCAGGATAGACGGGGATCTGAAGCCTTAGCAACAAGCCTAAGAAAAGGTCAGCTTGAATTCAAGGGTAGGGCTGGCTAATATATCCCATCAAAACCGGGTTGCAATAGAAGCCCAAACAGTAACACCTAGGTTGATGACGCTGTGGTCTTATACGCCATATTGGGTCTACATTGGTAAATAATTGATTGATTAAGATATTTGTTTCTATTTCTTTGTCTCGGCCATAAAGTTTCAATGGATAAACTAATTGCAGACAGAGTTTCCTACCATGCAAACTTGATTCTTTTTTTCTTTTTAATCAATTCACCTGAAGCAAGGCGATAATGCCATTAACATGGAAGTGTCTACTGGGCAGTGAAAGAGAATGAAAAAAACTTTATAAGTTACCGGAAACCCAATCCTAAACAGAAAACAAGGAATAAATATCTACACCTGTTCAAAAGACTGGGGAGAAGTGTGAACCGGACGATAGGCGAACCTAAATACTCCCGCCTTGGTTGACTCATAATTCATAATGGTGAAGTACGTAATGAAATTCTGATCAGTCTAATATTTATTGGTTTCCCCATAAGGGAAAAAATGATATGAGGTCGGTTTAATTTTGGACCCTAAATGAATACATGCGAGTTAATACAAGAATTTTTACGTCCTGTAAGTCAATGCAACAAAGATATCAAAGTGACCTACGATTATCTATTTTTTTAATCAACGGGATGGTGCTGTAGCGGAGTTAGAATCTCCAGGGCTAAGCAACGTTTTTCTTGATGTAACTCACACGAATACTAGATAAGACTTATACGAACAAAAAATCAAACCACTGTGTAAAACAATATGACCAATAATGTAAGTATTTGCTTAATATTAAAATAATCTTCAAACGCTTCTTATCGCACAATTAGCTGCAATAATTGTAATGATGGAGATCGAGATAGTGCGTATTGCAGAGAGGATTATAACGGTAGACTTTTGAAGATTGGCACTTACGCGGCGGAAACATTAACAATTTATTCATTATTTTTATGGGTTCTCTCTTTCAAGTCAAATAAAATCAACAGCCCAGGGGTCCTTGAATCACATTGTCATTACTCCAAATACTATGAAATTTTTATTGGGACACTTTACAAACCCAACTTCAGGATTCTTTATGATAACTGCAATAAAAGACCCCCGACCCTACTAAATTTTATACGGAACTTGGTTTACGGAAATATTTATGGCAATGGCCTCTCAACCTCTCCAAGAATATTATAAGGGTTAACGTCAGTCTATGAAATGAATAATGACCTACTTATTTATCGCATTTTCTCTCTGTCCCTCTTTGTCTATTCATATCGGTATTTTCTCCTCTCTAGTCTAATACTTTTATATGTCTGTGTGTATATTTACAGACGAACTATCACAGTGTCTTCATATTCCTTTTTAGCTTCTTTCTCTTTGTCCACCTCTCAAACTTTTCATATCTATTTTTCTTTCAACCTCTCACACTGCGTGTTCAGATATGTGCAAAGATGTATCCTTTTCCGTTGCAAGAGGGGGAGAGGGCGTTATCTCACGCACTTTCTCCTTTATATATATTTGTTTTTTTCTTCTTTCTTAGTTTAGGATTTTTTGTTTAAGATTTTTTTCTGCTATTTATTTATTTTATAGATTTTTCGACAGATAGTCTGTTGGTCGCACCAACATTTTGGATATACATACATACATACACACACACACACACACACACACACACACACACACACACACACACACACACACATAAAGAAATTCGGATTACTAACACAAAAACAAAAAATGTCTCATATCGAGAATATTTAACATTGAAAAACATAAGGAAAAATTAATTATTTTTAATAATATGTGGAAATCTCTGCTTTTACCTGAAGACGGTCGCGAGACCAGAAACACGTGTAGTAAAATTATGGAAAACAAAGCATAATATTTTTTTCTAAATAAATCCACATTACAACCAAAAACGTTTGCGGCTCCTCTCTTCTCTTCTTTTAAATATACATACTTTTCTCTCGTTGGAACCACTACAACCTCTTTCTTATATATATATATATAATATCTATGTTCGCTACGTAGATGATATATTCATTTTAGCTGATAACATTAAAGAAATAGAGACACTTAAGACCACATTTGAGAAAAACTCCGTCCTTAATTTTACAAATGAACTTAGCCAAAAAAACAAACTACCATTCTTAGATATCCTCGTTGAACATAACAATAACACTTTCATTACATCATTATACAAAAAACCCACTAGCAAAAAAACTCGTGCCACCTTAATTTCAAAAGCGAATGTCCACTTAGGTACAAAAATAGCTGTAATAAAAAACTTTCTAAATAGAGGCTCACCAGAACTCATCCTCTCGACTACTCTTTCTCAAAAGAACTTAACAACGTTAAACAAACACTAATTAACAACGGTTTCCCTAACTACCTTATAGACCAACAAATTAGAATATTCCTCCCCAAAGCAAGTAATAATGATAGCGAACACACAACTAAAAAATCACATACATTTATTACAAAACCAAATGCATATTAATTACAAGCAAGATGAATCTGCTCTAAGACATATTATAAAAAATATACTACTCCTATTGACCCGGATAAAAAAATCAAACTTATTATCTATTATAAAAAAATTTAAGACGGCCAACCTTATCCTCAAAAATAACAACACACCAACGAAGTCAAAATTACAAAAAAAGAGCGAACATTATCTATGAGTTCAAATGCCCTTTAAAGGAACTGCGTTCCTCACCAAACCAGACTCATAAATAATTACATCAGCTACACAACCACATGTTTATCCAGACGTCTTACATTACACCTATCTGATCACAGTTCCATCAGAACACATTTAAACACACACTCAGATTTACCCGACACTATTAGGAACATACTAGTAAAAACACTAATATATTAACTGCATCCACTTGCAAAAAAAAAAGACTAAAAATAATGGAAGCTCTAATAATAAAAAATGAAAAAAGCCAACTCTTAACAATATCAATTATGAACAAAGCCACAATGTGCTAACTGTATTCGGAAACTAAAACATCACTATCACACACTGAACATACATAGAACACACACTCTACTTGATAATGAATATCCATCATTGAACCATCCTTGATAATGGCTAAAAAGTATAGCCGAAAGCCTTGCAAAAACAGAACATTCGGACAGTTCTTACACACTCTTTGTCCAGAAAAGAAAGCTCTTGTCAGAACACAAGAAAAATTAAATAAAAAGCTCAACTGTAGTACCTTGTCTGTCGTTTTTAACGAAACATGCATAAAGGAAGGATTGCTGCCTAATTATACAAATATATATATATAATTATCGGTCACAGTGAAATTAGACCAAGAAACAGTAGTATTAAAAAGGGTCCAATACACGTATAAATATAATAAAAATATAAAATATTTATTTAGCCCGTATCGTCTGAAGATACCGAAAGGTTGAAACCAAGGTAGCGTGATCGGCTGATCTCTTAATTTTTTCATATTCAAGTATGTTTGGTTGAATAATATTATGTATATTTATTTTCTTTTTAATCCTCTCAAATTCGCGGTCAGTTTCTTAGTGATGTTACAAAACTGAGTAAGAAAGACGACGTAGTTTTTGTTATTTCTTTTATTTTCTCAAGTATTTTCAGTCTCATCCAAGATCATCTTCAGAATGCTTGAATTAAGATATGCTATATATATATATATATATATATATATATATATATATATATATATATATCATCGTCCCGTGCTTTTCTGCATGCGTGTGCGTTGAGGATTCCGATTCTAGATGAGGAATTACTATGAAAATATCCAAATCCACTATCTATCTATCTATCTATCTATCTATCTATCTATTTTAAAGCAATTCACCCCAAACAAGGCAAGAGTGCCACTAGCACGCAAGGGGTTACAAGAGTAAAGAGGCGTGTTTTCTTTGAGGAAAGGATACAGAGAAGGACGGGGAACAAGCTGAAGGCGTCAGATGTCATTTGACATTACACTTAAATATTTGAAGATTATAGTCATCGGGGAAGCAAGTAAGGGGAAGGGAGTTCCACAGACGGGAAGTACGGGAGAAGAACCTGTGTAGAAGAGACGGTTACATTTAACCGTTTTGACAGTGAAAGGGTGGGACCGACATGTCAGCCTGATAGCTCACTCAAATTTATGTAGTCCGGGAACCAGCGAAAGTAGCTCGATGGAACAGTTGCCGTGAAAATTCTTGTAGAAGAGACAGAGGGAGGCCACAGCACGTTTGTGGGATAGCAAATGTAGACTAGATGCCAGATCGAGACCTATCATCTTGCATATTCGTCTCTTGTCTTTGCAAAACCAATATATTTTACTACAATGATGGATGGTTTATAACATTGGTTACAAAGTAGACACAGGTGCGCAACCAAAGTTTTACTTTGTAACCAATATTATAAACCATCCATCATTGTAGAAAAATATATTGGTTTTACAACACGACTGCAGAACACACTGCAGTGATAAATAAACTTTGGATTTTGTTGAGGACCTCGAAACATACAGCGTGAGCACCAGACCATATTTGACAGCAATATTCCTGCAAGGACGGGTGGTTGATTTATAGATTTGAAGGATGGACTCAGACGAGAAGAAACTTTCTGGCACAACACAAAGAGCCAACTTTCCTTGCGGTAGATGAAGCTATTGATTCAATGTATTTATTCCACCTCATATCAGTAGACAGCGTGAGACCAAGCAGGCGTAACGAGGCGCTCTCGAGGAGTTGGGAATCAGCCATTTTGATGGGAGGCAGGAAGAGTTCTCTGACTGAACATGATAGAAATTTTATGTTGATTAATTTAAAAGATTATCATTTCCAAATTACGAATAACCCTTCTGAAGCAAGAAGGACATTCCGTCAAGAATCGTTCAAAATTAATTTCGGAAGAAAAACTAAAGATAATATGGTCGAAACTTTCGACTGTCATAAGTCATCATCAGGGTAGGTAGAGACAAATTTGTGATTTTAATAAAATTTGACTTTACTTAACCTAATTATGATAAAATTTCTATCGTTTTCAATAGTATTTGCTTTAATGAACATTTGCTGCCAAATACACAGACTATATATATATATATATATATATATATATAGAGAGAGAGAGAGAGAGAGAGAGAGAGAGAAAGAGAGAGAGAGAGAGGTGTGTGTGTGTATGTGTGTTCGTGTGTACGCTATATTCCGCTTCTGCCTTACTCTACATGTCGACCAGATCTGAACGCTAAGAAAGCAAAAGTAAAAATAATAAAAAAAAGTTGTCCTTTGCACAGGGATGTCGAGCATCACATGCGGCACGCAACACAAATCCCCTCAAAAATATAAAATAGCAAAATAAAATAAGCCAATGACGGAGGCTATCGCTAGAGAAAAAACATGTACAAGAGATGAACTTAAGAGACTCTACAGTTCGCTTTTAAGAAAGCTGCTCATAAACGACTCTAGCGGAATCGCAGCGAATAGGAAAGTTGCCTCCAAATCGCCACACTTCGTCAACATAGAGACACTTCGCTCGCATCCTCAGCGAACGGGCGACAATCCATTAACTCGCTCAATCGACCCAACAAACGCATCAACTCCAGAACTTACAAATTCTGCTCTTCTTTCAAAAGCCGCCCTCCTTATCCACATTACAGACACTCGACTCGCATCCGCTGTATCGGGAATACAAATAATTTTATATTTACAATTCTTGTCTTCTTTCCTTCTCACCTGTGGTACTTGTTTCGTTTGTTCTTTCGTGCTACCATAGGCCAGTTTATAAAAAATGCGTGTGCGTTTGTTTGCGTGTTTGTGTGTGCTGAAAAGTTCACAATCTAACTTATTCCACCAAATCTGACCAAATATAAGAAATTTAGCAAATATGGGGGAACGTGGTCGACCAGTACCGGATATTTTCAGGAAAAGCTAATTTTCATATAGAGAGAGTTTGGAAGAAGAAAGAGCTGTGTGTGTGGTGGTGGTGGTGTGGGGGGAGTAATAACGATTACCATCATGGAAAATAGATTCGGAGAATGTAATACAAAATTTCAGCTGTAGCATTTATTGTTCTCTTCGAACCAGAAATATTGGTAAAGTCATGAATCCACTTTTCCCTGCGCCTTGATCCATGGACAGATATCTTGAGGAAATATCTTTTTCCAGCATGCAGCAAGGATTTGTGGAGAAATAAATATATATATATGCCATTTATTTCCGCGTATAAGGCGACATTTAGATTAGACAAGGTACAGAAATATAACAAATTTTCATGAATTTGTAGTATAAGACAACTGCATATTGATTATATGAAGATAATGTTATTGGAAATATTGTTACGAAACGAAATAACAAAACGGATTCTATTTTTCCAGTATACGTCCCCTAAAAAGGGAAACCATTGTTTTGATTACATTTCATCACGTGATTTCTTGCGAATACTAATTGTTCTTCTTCCTCTTCTTTTCCTATGTCTAAACAATTATGGCCATTTACTTATATTTAATCGACAATCACAAAATACCGCTAATAACAGTACGATAATATACCATAATAGTACATTCCATTGCTGTGAACGAAATCATAACTCGATGTTTACTTTTTCTCAGCTAAGCTTACATGGATACAAGTTGCTTTCATTGATATGGAATTATTCTTCGAATAGGCAATTTATCATGAAGTTATGCCAGCAATATATAAGGTAGAAATGGTTTTATTACTTTTATTATCAGTTTATTTGCTAATGTGGATCTTTTCATGTACGTTATTTGTTATCGCACCGAAACTGAGGTTAGCCTACGGACAAACAACACTGAAAATTTAAGTTTTCCTTTTTAGAATTGTTGTATAAGACGATCCCCAATTTTTAAGGGTGATTTTTCACCGATGTAACGGTGCCATCAGAAAAAGAATCACATTTTTTCTCGGCAATGTAGATTTTGTTCTTATGAAATATTTTTTCTGTTGATGCCGAAACATCGTAAATTGAAATTTTCATAATTGTCTTATATAATCATACTTTCATCGGATTTTCATTCACACACACACACACACACATATATATATATATATATATATATATATATATATATATATATATATATATATATATATATATCGGGTGTAACAGAATAATTGTCCATACCATAAAATATTTAATATCTGAAAAAAAACCCAAAAACACTAAATCGATTTTCATTTTTCCAGGGTTTCAGATAAGACCTTTAGCCATCTTGATACCATTTGTCATAGGAATTACTGAAAAAAAACCTTTGACTCATTCAGCTAGAAATAGAACAGGTTAAAATCGTTGTGTGTCAGACCAACTGTCTTCTTAACTGAGCAATGGTGAGAGGAAAAAATCATTCAAGCCTTCAGTAATGGTGCCAACATCATACTCTGGCTTTCATCTTCAAAATCCATTCGGGATCAAGACAACGCTGAAAAAGTTTTAAAAAGAGGGAACAGCAGAGAGGACAACTGGATCAGGAGGTCGCAACAGGAAGAGAGATCATCATTTCAACTTAGAATTAGAAAATATTCATTTCAATCCCTAAGACTTTTGGCAGGTGAAAGCGATGTTTTACTTATTATAGTCCAGAGCGCAGTGAAAAAATCTTGAAAAAGGAAATCGTACGTGAAACCTGTGAGGTATCCTGTTACTCCAGGACAGAATATTAGAATGTTAGAGAGGGCGAAGATCCTCTTGAATAAGTTGTAAAAGGATACTGGAATAATATATATATATATATATATATATATATATATATGAACTTTATTTCAATCCATCATGATCTTCCGATGCTTACCTATAATTAATTAATGATGAACATGTGATTTTCGTTTGTGATCAATTTCGTCAGTAATTATACATTCTTATTGCTCAAATTAGAGCCGAAGTATTCCAGTAAGATAACTTTAATCATTTCTAAGATACAAATTCAAATCTTAATTTAACAATTGGACAGTTTTGCTCTTCGATATCCTATTCCGAGCCGATATCCATTAAAACACGCGCTCTCCACGTATGAATCAATATCTATCTATCTATCTGTCTATCTTGATTCATATGTGGATAGGTACATGTTGTAATGGATAACAACTCGGAATAAGACATCACAGAGCCGAGTTCGAACTTCAGTCAGGTTCGTTACATTTACTTACGCGCAAATACCCTTTAGGAAGATATGAAGCTCATTGGTATTCCAGGACAGAAAGTTAGAAAGTTAGAGAGGGCGAGGATCATCTTGAATAAGTTGGAAAATAATCCTTAAAATATATATATATATATATATATATATATATATATATATATATATATATATATATATCAACTTTTATTTCAATCCTTCATGATCTTCCGATCTTTTTCTATGATTAAATAATGATGAACATTTCATTTTGTCTTATGATCGAATTCTTTGTTAAGCTTGGACCGTAATTATACTTATTGCTCAAAGTAGAGTGAAAGAATTCCAGTAAAGTAATTTTAATCATTTCTAAGATACAACGGTTCAAATCTTAATGTAACAATTGAACAATTTTACTGTTACATGATTTGGACTATTCTGCTGTTACACCGTTATATATATATATATATATATATATATATATATATATATATATATATATATATATATATATATATATACATGGCTAAGACAAGCTTTCCTTTTGTTTTTATTCATATACATATATATATATATATATATATACATTCTCAGACGAACATAGAGGAGAACGACCTATTGCATGCCTGCTATTTCACATATGGATTGTGCAGGTCATCACACTTGTTACATCAATTCTCGTGTTTCTTTAACCCTTCCCCAAAATATTTGATGCTTATTTACTGAAATTCTGCACCACCGAATCCTTCGAATATTTCTTCACTGTCAAACTCCTTTAAAGGCATGGAAACAGGAAATAATCATATGGTGCAAGTCGGGAGAGTAGGGGTGTAGTCTATGCACTTAAACTCCAAATTCTGCAAAACATCCATCGTTTTGCTAACTTTGTTATAAGAGGCTTTGCCCTGGACAAAACGAACATCTTACCGTGACTGTTTATACCCAACTCTAATCATTCAATCGGTGCAGTAAGTTAGAGCAAATATTCTGCATTCATTGTTTGACCCTTTTGAAGATAGTCAGTCATTAAATTATCCCATTTCCCCCCAAAAACGTTGGTATGACATCTGCTGTTGACTTTTGTATCTTAAATTTCTTCGATTGTGGAGAACCTGAGTTCAGCCAGCGTATGGAATGTTGTTTCGAAATGCAATCATCAGCACTAACAAATCGTTCCAAAAATTCTCCCTATATTACTAAAAATACTGCAAAAACGATTTTTGTCATAAACAAAAATGAATTATTTTAGTCACGAGCTAAAATTATTTTCATCACAAACAAAATTTAATCATTTTATTGTAAATAAAAAAAATTATTTTCGTCATCATCAAAATTTAATTATTTTCGTCATCTTCAAAATTTAATTATTTTCATAGGAAACAAAAAAATAATTGTTTTTAATTAATTTGCTTTTAATTATATTCATTATAAACAAAAATTAATTATTTTTGTCATAAACAAAAGTTGTTTTCATCATCTAAAAAAATTGTTCTAATAAACTTCAACTTATAATTTCGTTATAATTGTCTTCGGTTGAAAAATCTGTTCACAAAATAAAAAAAAAAATTCCCAATTGATGTTATATAAATATTAATAGCTGCGCATTTGTTTTTGAACATTTTAATCATTTAAAATGAATCGATATTATGGTTCCTTAACATAAAACATTGTATTATTTAAAATATAGCGTCATTTTCATGAAAATGAAAAAGAATGTTGATCACGTAAACCGTTAATTTGATCATTTAAAATAAATCGTCATTTTGATAACTAAAATGTGTTCAAATTAGGTGTCATCTTCATCATTTTGATTATTTAAAGCTTCATTTAGATCAACAAAAATCGTCATTTTGACCATTTAAAATAAAACGTCATTTTGATAAATTTACAACAGTTAAAATAAAGCGTCGTTTTGATAATTTTACATAAATAAATTTGATCATTTAAAGCGTCATTTAGATCAACATAAATCGTTGTTTGGTCCAGTTAAAAATAAAGCGCCATTTTGACCAGCAAAAATTCAGTTAGATAAATATAAGTCATTTTGAATACAGTAGCGTCCAAAACTAAGGGACAAAATTTTAAAACCTAATATTTGTTAGAAATAACAACTGTGAAAAGCTGAAATTTTGACAACTGGTAGTCGTTATCATCCATAATAACAGACTAAAATTTGAATCATTTGCAAAGGATAGAAAAAGAATTATAACAATTATTTATTTATTTTCAAAATAGGATCGTCCAAAAGTAAGGGACAAAATTCAGAAAAAACAATGTAAACGGCAAAAAACAATAAAATACATGTACAATCAATATTTAGTAAATGAGCCCTTGCTCTCAATGACAGCTGCACATCTTCGACTACAAGAACGAATCAATTCTTGACAATCCTCGATACTAATTTTAGACCATTCTTCTTGAAGCTTCAAAATAATCCACAAATCCTCCGTAGATAACGGGATTTCTTTCCATAACTTTCACTCCTAAGGTCTTCCAAAAAATTTTCTATTTATTTAAGTCAATGACTTTGCGGTGGCCACAACATAATTTCCAAATCTTGCTCGCCATAAGGTAACTCATTACCACCTTTGCCTTTTGACAAATGGGGCATTATTTTCTAAAGGTAGCCCTATCGAAATGATAACGACTACCAGTTGTCAAAATTTCAAGAGGCTGGCATTTGTTAATTCTAACAAATATTAGGTTTTAAAATTTTGTCCCTTAATTTGGACGCTACTATATAAGTCATAACCTTAATAGCATCATTTCATTCACATAAAATGAAATATTTTAAAATAATGTCATATTAATCGCTTAAAGAGACATTTAAAAAGAAATCATTTTCATCAATTAAAACGCCAGTTTGATCATATCTTGATTTTATTCTTTAAATTTATTATAATCATTCGTTGTTTTTTTTTTATTATGTAGGTCTTTTTCTTAGGTGCTGTTAACAAAATCTGTGCGTAGTTTTGGGACAGTGTGTCAATATATATCACAAATATGTACCCATATGACGGTATATTGCGGTTAAACTATAGTGTCTGATGTAGCAGACAGACGCCACTCAGCGCCTGCAGCTGTCATTGTAAGGGGAGGTGGGGGAGCCGTATGTCGACGAGCCTATAGGAAGAATAGCCATCTATCATTCTAGTAAGAATGTGAGTCCCCGAACGTCATGACCCAATTCCCTCCCTTTCTTCTCCAACCCACAAACCTTTAATACACCTCGAGATCAATCTTCTCTTAACGAAGCTCCCTTATCTTATACTCCATCCCAGATTTAAGAGGAGCACGAAAGGGTTTTCCCCATCGCTATATTGTCTTACGGGTTGAAAAAGGGGATTGGAAGAGACCGGAGAAAAAAATGTCTACTGAGACATGACACCTTCTTCAAAGTGCAAACATCTCTTTTTTTTACTGTTTTTTTTTTCTAGATCATTTTTTTTTTTGTTATTTAGATGGGGTCGTGGTGATGGAAATTTTAACTGTGGTAGAGATGGTAGTGTCTGCAGGCAGAGGGAGATTCAGTGGTTGAGGTTGAGGTAGAGTATAGGAATGGGTTGAGTCTGAATGTTCAGATACAGAAGCGCCCCCCTCCCCGGCAATCATCCACCGGCATACACTGTTGGTCGCTACTGATATTTATTCTGCTTTTCTTCTTCTGCTTTTATTTTTATGTAATTTTGTTGACTTTTTTTTATGTATATAATAATCTAGAGAAGTGAAAAGGATTTCCCACGTTATCCTTCCCTGAGATTTTTTGTTTTAAATATTTAATCCTCACTTTGATCTCGTGAATAACACCTCTCACTCCCCATTTCTAACTTACATCTATCTATCTATCTATCTATCTATCTATCTATCTATCTATCTATCTATCTGCATTTTTTAAAAGTAATCGCAACATACTAAGTGGTTATCTATCTATCTATCTATCTATCTATCTATCTATCTATCTATCTATCTATCTGCATTTTTTAAAAGTAATCACAAAATGTCTAAGTGGTTTTCATCTATCTATCTATTTTTCTATCTGCATTTTTTAAAAATAATCATCAACATATTAAATGACATACTATCTATCTATCTATCTATTTATCTATCTATCTGCATTTTGTGGAAGTAATCTGCAACATATTAAGTTGTTTTCGGCTATCTATCTATCTATCTATCTGCATTTTTGTGAAAGTAATCGCAACATATTAAGTTGTTATCTATCTATCTATCTATCTATCTATCTATCTATCTATCTGCATTTTTGTGAAAGTAATCGCAACATATTAAGTTGTTATCTATCTATCTATCTATCTATCTATCTATCTATCTATCTATCTATCTATCTATCTTGTCCATTACTTCCCAATCTTTTAAACTTAGGGTGTGAATTAACTTATTGACCATTTCCCTTCTATTAAAGTAGAATCCTTAACCTCCCTATAGTAGAAATGTCGTGTCGGTTGTATTAAAGTATTGTCCTCTCGTCCCATGTACGCATGTAATTTTATACTCGGCTTACGTCATATTCCGTGCGTGTGGCAGTGCGGATATACTTCATCTATCAGTTTGTACATTCAGTAAGCCTGTAGCCTCACGATGAAAAAATATTATTTTACACATTAAACCGTTTTCTTTCCTTGTCATTGAACTTAATTCATTGATTCTCCGTGAATCACAATGATCGAACATTGTACAGTTAAAAATAAAGTTCAAAATTCATCTACCAAATCTGTCTATATACCAATTTAGTATTTTATAGGATCCAAATTACAATACGACAGGCACATGAATGAACCGAACGTGAAGAAGAAATATATGGATAGTGTTAAAAGCAGAGACAACGAACAAAATGAGAATGGAAATTCGAAGTCTGATACGTTAAGAAAAAACAATCAAGATCATTTCAAAGAAAACCTAGACAAAGAAAAAATAGAATGGGTAACTGATTAAATGTTCGACATGATTGAAAGAAGACACAAATCAATGACAAGGTATGACACAGGAAATAGTTACACAAATAAATATTTCTTTCTCAAACTCGCGAAGAGGTTAATTTAATCAATGAAACGTGTGCAGAAATAGAAAGAATAAGGAAACAATACCAGAAAGAGACAGCTGATATTTCTAGTGCACACAAGGAAAGAGGACTTGGAAAATTTGACACTCAAACGGCATATTCAAGAGAGACAGAGGAAAGCAGCGCATAACTTACCTAAAGTGCTTGTGTAAATGGTTGGCAGATAGACACAGAGAAGAGGAAGATTTTATTTCATATTAGTATTTTATTTACTGTTCTTAAAACTGATGAGAAGTTAGTTTAATGGATATCGGCCCAGAAAGTGGAATAAGCAATCCGAGTTTAAATTCCAGGCTAGTCACTTTCAGGTTCACATTCGTACTATTGCCCTTAAGAAAGGTATGAATCCATCACGTCCCAGCTATGGGTTAAATAACAGGGCAGATTAATGGATTATCTCGCTTTGGGTGGAATCAAACCTAGAAGCAGAAGAACTCTGAATTCCAAGCCATATTGAAGAGGATGGGTTTCCATTAGCTATATATATATATATATATATATATATATATATATATATATATATATATATATGTTGTTTGTTATAAAACGTTTGTTGTGTGTGTGTGTGTGTGTGTGTGTGTGTAACGTTTATATGTTGGATCGAATTTCCTACATTTTTAGCCGATTTCAACAAAACTTCACAGGACTACATAAAATTACCTTGTGGTGGTTCTAACGGGGCCGAAAATGGGAAAAACACAGTTGTTTTTTTAATAAAATCATTTTGAAAACACGATTAAGACACATCGTGAGAATGAAAGGGGACAACTCACCCACGAAAATGTAAACAAAAGAGCATAGCATGATGAAAAAGACGCCGAACTTGACGAAAACAAAATTTTATCGTCTAATGTTCATATTATTATTAAAGAGGAAAGATCAAAGTATTTTTGGAGTATTTTTTTTACATTTTTTAATCGTTCCTAGCACGTCTGAAATTTTCGTTAAAAAAAAGGACAGAATCATTTTTTTAATCAATTTTTCGATTTGATAAAAAAGATTAAAATCTTACTTTGATATTCTTTTAAAAATCAATTATCATTTTTTCAAAACTGATTTTAATAAAACAGAAATTATACTGTTTATTTAAAATATTTTGAACCAAGCTTAACTTAGCTTCTGCGCCGAAAAATGTAATTTGAAAATAAAACAAAACTTTAAACAGGTCATAACCTTTCGCGTCGCTTGACGATTGACGAAAGGCACATTCATGACGTTTAGATAACTTACGGGTGGATAATTCTTTCTACGGATGGAAGGAAGTGAAATTATTTAAGTGAACAAATTATTTACCTCGTTACTTTTAAGGAAAACTTTCAGCGCTCTAATTTTTTTTTTTTTTTTTTTTTTTTTAGCTTTCATTTTACGTTTACGATGCTTTATGGAAAATATAAAAAAAATTAAAAATAAGACTGTTAATAGTGAGATTAAATTTCATAAGAAAAAGATATCTAATTAATTTAGGTACCTTTATGAAATTTTATCAAAAGTGTACATAAAATACTATAATTTTATGTACATTTATTACATTTTACTGTGTTATTTGTATTTCCATTCATTTTATTATTAATTTTGATATTTCATTTATGGAAAAATGTCATAACTGAGATTAATATAAAAATAAGATCATATAAATTAAAGTTTAGCAGTAGTTAAATTTCATAAGATGATACTGTTACTTGTAGGTAGTTGAAATTGAAAACTCAAATTAACTTCTCCATACGTGTTTCGCAAAAGTAAAGGGCTTAACAGCGGAGAACAATGCTGAACTCAAATAATGCAACTAAATTGTATTCTGGTTGGTCTTCCGTACTTGATAATTACTGTCCGACTATAAACACAAAAATTACATTTCTTAATTATCATGGCTAATCTGATTGGTCCAAATTATACAATTTTCAAAGCGCTAGACAATGACAATCTCACACGGACATTTTGAAAGGTTGATGTTGCTTTTAAGTTTTAACTAATGTTAAAATATTTTTTAAAAATTCAATTTAAACATTTTTTAAAATCTTTTAAAATTAAAGAAATAAGAAATAATTGTATTAAAAATTCAATTTTCATTGAAAAATTTTTTTGCTTTCAGAAAATATTGTCCATATTCATAAAAACAAATTAAAACAAATAAAAGCATTTGAAACTAAATAATATATTTGTTTTATTGAGTTTTGTATGTTACAATTCACAGCTGATTTTCAGGTACGTTGGCCAAAAAAAAACAAAAAAAAACAAACAAAAAAAAACATGTTTTGCATTCTTCAAAGCCTTGTGTTTTTAACTATTGTAATCACTAAAACCGATGGTCTCGAATTTCTAGTGTTTTTCATAAAATTAGTTATGAGGGTGTTAATAAATATATTAAAAAATATTTCTGCCATGACTTTAATAAAAAAAAAAATATTTATAATAATTTCGATCATCTGTGAATAGTTTCTGAAAGTTTCCTTAACATCTGATAATTATTTTTATTTTTGCAAGATTTTCCAAATTAATGTGTGTAAAAAAAAAAACGCTAAAATTATCTGTTATTTACTACCCCTTGTTGCGACAAAGAGAAACAAGATTTTTTTAAATCAAAATTTAGAATATTCTAAAAAGATGGAAAAATTTAAAAAAAATAATTAAAAAAAAATTTAGTCTAAGCATTTTGACGATAAAATTTTGTTTTCATAAACTTTGGCGTCTTTTTCATCAGACTATGCTCTATGTTTTAGCGATTCCGTGGAGTGACTTAGGTTAAAAAACCCAGGTTGTTTATGTGTGTGTGTGTGTGTGTGTGTGTGTGTGTGTGCTCCTTTATATATGGGATCGGATTTCTTACATTTTTCAGCCGATAAAACAAACATTCACTTTTTTATTCGGCAGGTGGTATTTCTTATTGTCTTGCACACTTTTTTCTTTATTTACATTCAGAATGCTTTAAAAATTCCATTTACAAGACAATTCTTTATAATAAAATTCTATTCACCAATCGATAGACTCATAACGATTGTAAACAATGTTTTTGTTTGAATTTGGGTTTGACCAATTCGTAAAAAAAAAAAACTAATTAAGACATGCGTGTCCGTCAACCTTAAACAATAATCTTTGTCAATTTTATTTTTCAGTCTTTATGATGCTCGAAACTTGATCTATCTCTTACTGTTACATCCCCGGGCAACGCCGGGCTCTACTGCTAGTATATATATATATATATCTTGTATATACACACGCTTAATACTGCTACGGCTGCAGTATATGAAGTGTCCCAAAGATCCTAAGGAGTTACAGGGCTCGTGCTCGTGATTAATGAAATTGGGAACGTGGTATTTGTTAAAATGCTATTAGAAAAAAAAATTGAAAAACTAAAAAAAAAATGTAGATATACATGTTTTACCAACTTTTATTCAAGGTCATAAAGTACAGTAATTAGTCATCATACTTTGGTATCTAGTCATGGATTATAATGGAAAGAGAGATTAGCAAGTTATTACCACCAAATCGAAATAATTATAACTGAAAAAAATTCTTGGGTTTTTTAATCAACTCTTTTACTCTAAATTGGCAATTATTTATATATAAGGTTTTAAGTATAATGTAGGGGTAGTGTAAAAGTAATTGGGGTGGAAAGTGGAATTGGCGGGCTGATTTTATATTCCTGCCTTGTCTGCAACCTTAACTGACGCAATAATGTCTTTGGTAAAGGCATGTCACCATTTTTTCCTCAAGCTTTCCCATCTTAGTGGACAATAGAGAAAGCAAGAGCAACCATCCATTTATTTTTTCTCAAAAGTCATATCAATTCACTTATATTAAAGTAAAGAAAATTGTGGAGAGCTACCATCTTGAAGGGATGTGGCTTTAAAACAAAAGTGCTTTACATATGGTATATTTTGGTAATCCTGATTCTGATATTTGGGTTTTACTCTACGTTGTGTTTTAAAGCCTCAAAATCGACAACTGGTGGTTTCCCTCTTTTGGGCTTTATTTTAAGTCACTACCTTTAAAGCGAATAAATCAGTTTTCATCAGTCAGATATTGTTTTATTTCCTTCTACTTCCAGAATTCTAGTACAATCACCAAAGTTAAGTAACGTCCAACCTGGTCAATACCAAGATGGATGACCGCGTGGGAATACCAAGTGCTGTAAGTTTGGATGTGCAGATGGTGTAAGGAATAATGGTTCGAAATTTTTAATCGGAGAACGGAGTTTCAATTCCAGTCGGGTTCGTTATATTCACTTATGCACAAATATCTTTGAGAAAGGTATGAATCCACCTCTTCTCCCCTAGCTATGGGTTAATTAGTAACACTTTTATTTGATACATACTTTTGTAAAAACTATCATTAAAAATTAGCGATTTATCTCAAAGAATATAAAGAATGTTTCAACAAAATATTAATTTACTTTTCTTTGAGTTTACTAAGCCAAATTTAGTACAGCTTAAAGACAAATGGGAGGAAATGTGGGTAGGAAGTCTGCATAGCGCCAATTTTCTAAGTTAAGTTAGATTGATTCTACATGTCAACCTCTTTTGGCTTATTTAATGTAGAATTTTGTATAAGTCAATCGATAAGAATCGAACTCACAGCTACTAGCCGAGGCGCCTCAACCTTTAAAACTGTGTAGCTTGAAAATCTGGCCTTATATTTGAACTTGAAGTTCGACCACTAGCGCAGATTGGAAACACTCACCTACCTCAGCCAACACAACAGTAATAATTAAGCTTAAGTAGATTTTTGGCACTCAGTTAGGAGGTCGATCTTTAGTGCGAGACTAACTTATTAACTATTGTTCCATGGCGAGGCGCCAGTTGGCGTTCTTTCATCATTTTTTATCGAAAAAAATCGTTACGATGAATGTCATTAAAATTATAGCAAAACCCAGCAAAACTGTCAAATTCAGTTTGTCTTGTAAACGCAAAGGAATAAAATACTTATTAGGCTATGCTATTTACGCCCATAGATACGTGTCTAAATCTAAAATATTACACACACACACACACACATTCACACACATATACACGCTTGCATATGTGTGGGAATATGGTGAATTAGAGGGGAGGTAATTATGTCCATGTAGATCAATGTTGGTACATATGTAATTACAAGAAGCAATTATGAACATTGAGAACCATCTGTTTGATTGGCCAGAGGGTACCTGTTAATGGTGGTGCGGTTACATGTTAGATTTTCTTGAATTCAAATTATATTCATCTTGGGTGGTTGTGGAGGCTTTAAGCCATTTTCGAGGTAAATTTATGCACAGACGCACTTACGCCTGAACACGCATGTCGTCTAAGCCGAAAAAAAAATCAACCTGTTTCTATAATCTCCGTACGTTTGTCTATATGTGTGAATGTGTGTGTGGGTGTGGGTGTGTGTATGTACAGTACTCCCCAGCCCGCCTTGAGACTAGAGTCATCGTCGAACAGCTGAACGAATATGTGTGTGTATGTTATTGTGTGTATGTTATTCTGTGCTTGTGCAGGTATGTATGTTTGTATAAGTGTTTATGAGTCTGTGTATGCATGCATGTCTATGCATACATACACAGACACATATGTGTGCGCCGGTGTGCGTGCATGCATATGTTTGTGTGTAAGGGGGCATTTTATATGTGTGCCCGTGCGTATGTTTGTACTCATGTGTATCTGCGAAGACGAGAACAAAAATGAAAGAATCAGCTCGTAGGCGAATGGGAGAAGGAAAATGTTATTATAATATTTCCTTGATTTAAAATCTGAATCCATCAAAAACATTTAATAATAGGAGAAAACCCTTTGTAAATAACAATCCCAACCTGAGCTCCTAAAACTCATTGATTTTCTTTCCTTTCATTTCCTTTATTTTGTCTTTTCCTATCCCTGAAGATGACTTATGCGAATCGAAATTGTTTGGTTTGGTTTGTTTTATGGCATATCAACCTCAATGGGTTATTTAATAACAACAACATTTTTATTGCTGGTACTATTTTTTTTGAAAATGCCTTGCTGATATATTTTTCAAAAATGTATTGCTCGTATTAAAACCTATTTTTACACCTTTATAGTGTTTTGGCCACAGTTTGGGGGTTAACTATTTACCCATAGCTGGGACCCTAACAGGTGCTACCACCCCGAGTCAGGGTGAGTCTGAGAACATCAGCAATTAAGAGGTGATTCCTCGCTTGTCAAAACCTCCTGATCAGATGCCTTGCTGTCGGATGTACTTTATCGTCATGCCTAGAATACGGATGTAGTTTATCGTTATACCCACAGGAAATACAGCCTCGATTTTTGATATTTTGGGCATCTGCTACAGCCATGTTTGCAGAAGTTTTTTCTATGCATATAGGATATATTCAATAAACATAGAATTTCTATCCTTTGTTTAGAAGAACAATTGCTACCTAATTATACTAAGAAGATAAAAAAGGCACATGCATACCATCATCATCATCATCATCATCATCATCATCAATGATGGCAAAAGAAACAGACAACCTCCCCCAAGAGGATCTGTTGGTGGTGTCTCTCAGGAGTTCCGGTATTGTCATGTCCGTCCATTCTTTGATGTTGTCATGTGCGTTCAATGAGTTTTAGGAGCTTGTGCATTGCTGTCTCTGCTGGCGGTCGCCTTCAACATTACCTTGCATGATGTTCTTGCAGAGGTTTTATGTCGTGTGACGTGGCCAGACTATGCCATCTTTCAACACTCAATAGTGGGGAGAAGGGATTTCAGTCGGTTTACGAACCATTTGACTTTGTTCCATACATAGTCATTGCTTTTGTAATCTCAGTAGGATATAGAAAGAAGCAGTCTTAAGTATTTGTTTTCGAACACCTGGATCATTTTTTTTTCTCTGCCTCAACCAAGAACATTCAAGTCTCACATCCTAAGAGGAGGATCGATCCGACCAGCGATATGTAGAGCTTGAATTTGGTATGGCAGCTGATGTTGCTCTTCCATATCCTTTCCAGTTTGGCCATCGCTACTGTGGCTGTGGCGATCATAGTGCGGATTTCTGAGTCGCAGTTGTCATTTTTCGACAGGGTTGCTCCCAAGTATTTGAAGCTAGACACTTCCTCTAGTCGTTCGCCGTCCATTGTTACATTGACACTGGTGTTGATTGTGCTATTCACCAATATTTTATATTCCTCTGTGTTGATGAGTTCCATTCTATATGCGGCAGTTCTCTCAACGAGTTTGTTGGTCAGGTCTTGCAGCTCACTGTTACTGCCTGCTATCAAGTCAATATCGTCTGCGAAACGCGGGTTTCAGATAGAGATAGTAATGTTGTGGCCGAGGAGGTTTTCCTGCATAACTTTCTCCAGA
This sequence comes from Acanthosepion pharaonis, assembly GCA_903632075.3. Taxonomy (NCBI): domain Eukaryota; kingdom Metazoa; phylum Mollusca; class Cephalopoda; order Sepiida; family Sepiidae; genus Acanthosepion; species Acanthosepion pharaonis. Next base: position 1,845,534 of record CAHIKZ030002468.1, on the reverse strand, counting down.
AATAGGTTGAGGAGTGTCAGAGAGAGTAGACATTACTGTCAACCACCGATAGTCGTCTGGATGAAATCTCCCTCTTGCTTGATCGAGAGAACTGCACTGGTGTCATGGTCATAGAAGGCCTGGGGGACTTTTATCAGCGATTCTTCTATGCTGAATCTTCTGAGAACGTGTCAAAGGTCATCATGCCATACTTGATCAAATGCTATCTTGAAATTAATGAATTTGTAGAATAGGTCATTTAGTTTTGCAGATGTTTCTCGATGAGGACCCTACATTTGAAAATGAGGACCCCCTCCCCAAATACTAAATAAGTAGAAGGAAATGGGAAATTAGAGATGAGACATCAAGTGAGAAAAAAGTATTTTGGCTTTTGATTGATTTGTTTTCAAACTTTTGCAGCTTATTTAAAGTCAGAACACATGTTTAAATTGTAAGAATTTTTGACATTTTTTACTTACTAATTCACCCATAGTTTGTGGGAGAAAAGGTGGATTCATACCTTTCTCAAAGATATTTGCGCGTAAGTGAATATAATAAACCCAGCTGGAATTGGAAGTCGGCTGTCCGATTAAAAATTCTGAGTCATTATTCATAACACCACCCACACATCCAACTTTACAGGAGCTGGTATTCCGATGTGATCATCCATCTAGGTACTGAGCAGGCTGGAGGTCGCTTAACTTTGGTGATCGTACGGGAACCAATGTTTCAACGTGATTTGGCCGTAAGCCTAAAAAAGCACGTCTTCAGTAATTTTGTGTCAATATTTCACACTTCTCAAAATTGTTCATTGATTAATGAAGACTTGTTCAACAGATGCATCTCACTTGTACTGACAGATAGATAGAAGACATACAGACATTCATACATACATACATACAGATAGTTTTGTGATGCTGGACGGCTTCACTTGTCACTTTTGCTATATCAAGCGAAAGCTCATTGTCACTTCCAAAAATGCTCGTTATATTCGTGACTTCGTAAACGCCGGTACTAATAATAACGCCTTCCAATAATATCCGCACTAGTAATACTTGTTCTATTAGTAATCGCCAAATAGTATAATGATCAGAAGAGAATCGTAATCCGTATAGTAGAGAGAATGAACGTATAGCAATCGTGGATAGGCAAGAAGTGAACAGTGAACATCATGCTATTTCGTATTTATTCACTTCCTTTTTGATCACGTGATGTACTTAATAATGGAATCGCCCGTGTTATTCACTTGCGATCTAGTTTCAAACCACAGTGTCGGCAACGGCACTTACTCTTATACAAAAGATAGATAGATAGATAGATAAAAACAGGGAAAGATTTAACTCCTCCATAATTTCCTTTCTTTTTCCTAACTTCGATAGATATTCGAATATTTTATAATGTTCTGAAATTTCAACACATATTATTATTTATTTTTCTGGACAATACTTTTCCTGTGTTTATAAATACAGTTGTTTTCATTAAATATTCTATATTTACGTTTGATGATGAAATTACACAAGTAACGAAACTTGTTGCAAAAGTAAGTTTTCCTGTTTTGTCACTTCTATTTCTTATTGATTTTTCACATATATTAAGGAAAAAAAAAAACAGATAAGATACATATAAACAGTTAAAATTAGTGGGGCACATATTGAAGAAAGAGTATTTAGAGAATTTAACATACCCAAGATAAACAGAGTACAAGCGAAACAGAGGGAAACATCAATTAACGTACCTAATGAGTTAGTCCAAAAAAAGGAAGTTGGAGGAGGAAATATCGGTTGGAGCTATAAAAGATACGAAAGTGCTGAAGAGGCATGATAGCCCACGTTCTGAATGAACACAGCACATAAATGAAGAAAAAAGAATTAAATACATTCAAGAGATTCCTGTAATTTGCCGTTTCTATTAAATAACAAGTACGCCCAAACGAAAAGATTAAATAAAAGACACTTATACCAAATAATGTGACTAAAATTTCTTAAATACAACATCACATTTACAGGACGTTCATGCAATTAGTCTCTCTACTCCTTCTAAAGACATTTTTCTTAACTTATTTTCAGAATAATTCCGCCATATTATTGGAGAGATCATTCAATTTATAGTTTCGTGTCTTTGTTGATTTTTTTGACAAATTTTTACGAGCAGGGTATGCAAACCCTTGTTAATCGCTGCGGGAAATCCATAGCTAATGGTGGCGACAATTTGGAAAAATAGTGTGATTTTTGCTCTAGCTAACGGTGTCATTATGCTGACTGCATTTGTTGCAATTTTTGTGTAAATAATTAGGTGACGTTAATTTTGGAGAGTCCTTCGTATAAACATATATATATATATTTAAAATTCATTTCACTCCAAGTAAGGAGATAATTACACTCAGACGCAAGGGGATTACCGACACTGAAACAGAATGAGAAGACTTTTGTGAAGATGAGCGACAAGAAATGAACTGGTTTAATGAAGACAGAAGATGGCGATTGGCGAAAATTGTAGCTGGCAGGGAAGCAAGAAAGCGGAAGAGAGTTTCACAAATACGAGAGAAGAAACTATCAGAATAGAACATGCGGTTACATCCAGTGAGCTCAATAGTAAAATTGTGAGACCTAACTACCAATGGAGTAGTACGCTTAAATTCATGCAGTCGAGATACCGAGATAGAAAGCTCATCAGAACAATTGTCCCAAAAATATTGGTAGAAAAGACATTGGGAATCTACATCATGGCGGTGGAAAAGTAAGTGAAGTCGAGATACTAGCTCAGGGTCGATTCTATCACATACCCGTCTTTTAATGATGTTTTATATATATATATATATATATATATATATATATATATATATATATATATATATATATATATATATATCTAAACCTTATCTTGTGCCTTATATATATATATATATATATATATATATATATATATATATATATATATATATATATATATATAATGGACTCTCCCGGCGGTTTCGATGTATGAGGATCTGACAACTTAACCAATTGATTCAGTTACGAAATTTTATGCGAAATTCTTAAGTGGCACTCAAGACCCGCTAGTGATTTACAAAGGAGGCTGCATATGAAGCAAGAGTGAAGATTGTGGGATGAGATCACTGTTAGATTGGCTGGCCTTTTAGATCGTGCTCTCGATTCTTGAAGACGATTCAGACAAGCAGACTGAAAACTGCTGAGTCCACTAACACACGTTGATCTCCATTCTACCCGCTCCAATGCTAAGCGCTGGAAAGTGTTATGAGCTATATTGACAGCTGACAAGTTGCTCTTCAGTTTGTCTTTATATCTTAGCTATGGGCGCCCTATATTCCTATAGCCCTGATCTAACTGGCTGTACATTAGGATCTTGGGTATCCTGTCATCAGACATTCTCAAGACATGACCAGTCCACCGTAACTGAGACTGTATGAGAAAAGTCTCGATTCCGTCAATATTACACCTTTTAAACAGATCTACATTAGATGTCCTATCTTGAAGGTTTGCCTTCAAGATAGAGAGAGAGAGAGAGAGAGAGAGAGAGAGAGAGAGAGAGAGAGAGAGTTAATGACGAAGAGAGCGATAGAAAGAGAGAGTGAGAGAAAATTGGAAGTTATAAAAACGACAGAAAAAAAACAAATATAGAGTTAATGACGAAGAAAGAGATAGAAAGAGAGAATGAAAGAAAATTGAAAGATAAAAATGACAGAAAAGAAATAAAGAAATATATGGAGAATTAATGATTCAAAGAAGAGGATATATATATATATATATATATATATATATATATATATATATATATATATATATATATATATATATATATATATTGAAGGATAACATCAATCATCTAAGTGACGAACTTATATTAATTCTCTCGCTTTCTTTATATATATATATATATATATATATATATATATATATATATATATGTATATATATATGTTTCATTGAATACGACAGAAAAGGGCATTGATTTGAGCGCTTTCGGCTATACATTTACCCATATTCTAAGTTGTAATATATGTTAACTGTTAAAAAGAAATAGTTTGTTGTATGCATGTATTTATATAATGTTTTCATTTTCAAAACATGGTCAAGATATTGTGTTCATATTCATAATTGATATTAGTGAATGTTATTTTTTTTTTGTTTTTATTAATAAGGCTTCCATTATTTTTAGCTTTTTTTGCAGGTATTTTTTTGTTTTAAATGTCCATTAAGCAATTGTATTCCTGATCAATCAAAATTCGTAAATAATTATATAGGCCATACTACAACATGTTTTATACGAAGACTCACACTACACCATTCTGATCATAGCTCAATTAGGTTTAATTTAAATACTCATGGAGACCTACCAGACACTATTCGTAACTTGCTTGTTGACAACACAAATATAATAGCATCATCTACATGCAAATTGGCAAATGAAAATGATAATAATGTTGTTAAAGGTAATTACGATGTAATATCTTATGATACTTATTTGTTAATGTGGCTTACGGCTACATCACGTTGAAACACCTGTTCTCGTATTATCACCGAAATTAAACAACGTCGGCCATAGATGGGTGGACGCTTCAGAATAACAGGTGATATAAGCTTGGGTGTGCAGTTGGTGTAATGGATAACAGCAGCTATAACTAAAAGAGATATCAAATGTAATTCGAAGAGAAAATAATGTCATAATCAAGATATTGGCAACCCACACAACTTTAAATAAAAGGTTAGGAAGGAAACTCCCAATTAAATACCGGAAATTGCGATAACAGCTCGTGCACTGAGAAATATATTTTCCTGAAAAATTGATTTAAGAAAAATATTTTATAAATTTTAACCGACAGTAGTAGTGGCTGCTCGGTTAATGAATACCGCATGTTTCCTTATAAGGAAACGGCTAATATTACAATTACTATTACCATACACATTCATTTATACAACTTCTCACGACGGCCGGATGTAGCACAAGGATTTTTTTATTATGTGGTGTACCTTAGGTCAAGCCAAAAAGTAACCAATTCACCTACCCTCCTTCTTTTAGTGGAATGAGGTATGTGCCACTGCAGGGTTGTGATCCCCTTCAGCAGGCGCCTCCTCTATTGAGGGGAGTAGATGCCACGAAATGATCTCGGCGGTCTGTGGTTGAAGAGAGAAAAGAAATTTTGCGTTATTCCCTTTATACTATTTTATACAACGCCACCTAACGGAAGTTAATAGACGATCCATAACAGATAACGAGTTGTAATCCCAAAACTGAACATCCCTAATATAAATCTAATTGAAAATTTATGGTGGAAATGAAAAAAAAAAATAGAAAGAAAAAAAAAAGAGAGGCCTTAAGAAGCCGGTTCCATCCGCCAAAGAATATTTATTAACCGCCTTTCAGGAAAGTTGTAAATACTTTTATAAAAAAAAATATTGCTTTAAATTAATGAAATCCATGCCTAAAAGAATTATATCTGCCATAAAAGTTCGAGGAGGGGAAATATGAATTTTAATTTTTTGCTGATGAATTCCATCATTTTTTCACAATCTTAAGTTATTCCATAATATATTTTCGGCAGAACTCGGATAAAAAACTATATCATTAATTTAAACTAGCAATGCCTGTGGAAATATAACGGTTATGTGTGTGTGTGTGTGTGTGTGTGTAATTCCAAATTTGGAAACTGAATATGATTTAAAGTAAATATTAAACTGGACAACAGCGTTACCTAATTTAGTATTTATGCTTACGTATAGACATATTCTCACACATCTATAACTACATGAAGGCACACACAAACGCACGCATATATACACACACATACACACACATATTAGTGCTACTTTATACGGGAGCCTGCAGTATGTAAAATTTCTAGAGAGTCTGTGTAGACGGTAAAATCGTCATGTTTTGATAGTGTTAGCTTTGCTATTTATCAATATCCTTGCTATTTATTAATACTATAATGATTGATAAGTAAAAGGAGGAAATGGCAGAGACCAAACTGAAGTAGCAGAGATGATGATTATATTAGAACTGCCATTTTTGATATTATTATTTTTGTGTGTTGGTTGCAAGACCCGGATTACTTTCACGACTTCCTTTATATGAAGCCAAATGGTCGGTTTTAAACATTAGTTGTAACCATATCGCTTCTTAGCACTGATGCCAGAGTACAGAGTTGCCAACATTTCGTGGTGTTTCTAACGCAACGAAGATTATTAACATGTGTTTATTCAGCATTAACTCCTTTAAAAATGCTAAGAAAAACCTATTTTTATTATCTTCGCATCGAGCTAGACTATGTTAGATTTTATTATGCAATTAACGGTTTTCACAATAAAATTGGCATTAACCAACCAACTAGTAAACCTTTCAGGATATAATTACATTAGCATGAGTCATAAGTAATTTCCCATTTTGGGGAACCAATTGTAATGATGAATGTATCATCTTAACTACTAATCGTATCTGGCGGTAGGGAATAAATTTGAAGTAAACTAACATACAACAATGTTCAATTCAAGAGGCAGGGGATTGACAATGGTAAATCTCCAAAACCGACTTCAAAAGCTAAGCTCCATGGAAGAAAGATCATGTTACTAAAACGCAGGGGTTTACAGGGAGTGAAAAAGAATGAGAAGACATTAGTAGGGGTGATTAAGGAAAGGACAAAAAGGAACAGGTTTCAAGAAGATAAAAGATGGCGATTGATGCTGCATTTAAATGTTTGAAGATCGTAATTATCAGGAAAACACGAAATTGGAAGCGAGTTTCACAGGTGAGAAGTGTGAGAAAAGAAACCGTTAGTGTAGATATGTCAGTTATATCTCGCTAATTCAACAGTAAAATGGTCAGACCTAGTTGTTAAACTAGTAGCACGCTTAAATTAATGTAGTCAGAGCACCATAAAAAAAACGCTCATCAGAGCAATTGGCATAGAAATATTTGTAGAAAAGAAAGAGGGAAACCACGTCACGTCGGTGAGAAAGTGACTGAAGTCGAGATGCTTGGTCAGGATTGATTACATTGCAGACCCTTCTTTGGATTTTGTCAAGAACCTTGAGTTGTACAGCAGGAGGACCAGACCAGATATGGCAACATTATTCAATGCACGGGCATTGTGCGAGGAGTATGATCGTCAGGGTTTTATTCATTTCTTTATTCTTGTGTCGAAAGTGTCCGCAAAAGTTTGGTCGAAAATTGCCCAGTGATAGTAAATAAGAAATTGATGTTTTCACCCATCAAAATGCAAGGCCGCATACAGCTAGAATAACACAGCAAGGGATTTTAGAACTCTTTGATTTGTCCTACTCTTCCTGCCATGTTCACCAAATGATTATTACCTTTTTCAATCTCTACAAAACGCTTTGATGGGCGAAAACTTTCTCTAATGAAACCAGACTTAAGAGTTCGTTGAAAAAAAATCTTCACATCAAAACCTACTCAAAATGTATCTAGGAATTGCCTGATAAGTGACAACATGTTATTCTAAATAATGACGAATGTATCATGAAATATAAGTGCTGTTTATTTTTTGAAAATTATAGTTGATAAAGGAAAATTATAGTTGACAAATGAAAATTATAGTTGATAAAGGAAAACGGAAATTATTATTGACTCAACCTAATAATTATATAAACAATATATCATGTCACTTTAAGTTTGTATCTGTACTTAATAAAGTAAATATTGATAATAACTTGTTTTGGGGATGTCAGGTTTGATTATGCAAACAAAATATGTATAATATATATAATTATTGATAACTCAATCCAAAATATTGGTCACACAACCCTATATTTAATTAACGGGATATTCCGTATAACTGAATAGTCAGTTATGTGTGATACATGCTTAGGCGATCATGTATCTTTCAATACATGCGTGATGAGGTTGCCATTTCTTTCTGTGGTAGACCAGTTGCCATCCAAGGTTATAGAACACGGTCTGTCCTGCTATTTACCCATAGCTAGCTTAGAAGAATTGGAATCATACCTTTCCCAAGGCAAAGTGAATGTAATGGATTCGACTGGAATTCGAACTCGGCTCTCCGATTCCTCAATCCGAGCCGCTCCATTACTCCACCGTGAATTATTTTGGTATTTTACACTGTAACATGATATCAGTATTTCAAATTGATTTTCTAAGGGACACAAGCTCGCATCATTTAGAAGATTCGGGAATCGAAACTCTCTAACCACACTTTCTGATCGTCGTCTTGCTCTTCTATGTGTCATAATCCTTCAAGAGGTGGGCGATCAATACTCTCCACAACTTCTTATTTAATGTATCTTTTAGCAATGAGTGCTTTTTTAAATATCCCTCCCACTCCCTGTTCTGCAATCTATTTACACTAACTCGTTCGGTAGGTTACTCGCCGTTTTCACCCTTGACCCTATTGATTCAAAGTATGTCCAGTGAGTATCAAAGCTTTCAAGCCTTATTTCCGCATCCTGTATCCAAGTTATGTATAATTTTCTCTTTCCGATTCTAAGTATGTGTCTTTTTTGTTTGTATTTTACTTAAAACTTCCTAGTTATTCACATATTCCGTCCATGGTATTCTCAGTATCCCTCTGTAAAATCACATCTCTCTTGCTTCAAAACACCTCTTCATCTGTGAGGAAAATTTCCAGCATTCATTGCTATATAGCAGGATTGATGTTTTTGCAGATATAGAAACGCCTTGTCTCCCTGTCGTGTCGATAATATCGCTCACAGGTCACTGAGTGTCTCGCTCTTGTGTCAGACGCAGCTAACCGTCGTGAATATCTATATAAAATAATCTGACACTATTTACATTATTCGGACTATTGTCCTCCTCTTTGTCGCCATATCTCTTACAACGTTTCGACCCTTGTACGCTCCGGCCTTCTTCAGGTGGTTGAAATGTCGAACTGAACCCTTGATTTCGCTCACTGGGGTAGACTGTTCTAGTTCCACGTGCCATGGTTAATGGATGTCAGTTATCAGTTATCTCCTATTAATTCACCTCTCCAAGTTATCCACTGCCTTAACCGGGTATTGAACTCACACTCTTTGACATTCTAACCCCCTGAAGAAGGCCGGAGCGTACAACGGCCGAAACGTTGTAATAAATATGGCGACAAAGATGAGGACAGTAGTCCGAATACTGTAAATAGTGTACATGATGCCTCATCTCAGAACTATAGACAGATACTGAAGAAGGCCGGAGAGTGCAACGGCCGAAACGTTGTGATGAATATGGCAACAAAGATGCGGACAATAGTAAAATAATGTAAATAGTGTACATAATATCTCATCTCAGAAATATAGACAGATACAAAATAATCTGAGTCTTTATGAATATATCATACTGAGTTCTTTGGTGATTCTCACCCCTGGTTTTAAATTTGTTTTAAAACTAAGTATAAAACAAAATAAAAAGAAAGAAAGACATAGAATCATTGAGAGAGACAGAGAAGTTGTTTGGTTGCTTGGAAATGTTTTCATTTGTTTTGGCGTAGATCGTCAGAAATGCCTAAAGTAAGTTTGAGATCTATAGATCGTTTGACTTTCAAAACAGAAAATGTTGTGGTCGCAGAGTTAATCTCCCGGCTTGTTATGAAAGCATCGCTTACAGAAAAAAAAAAAAAGATAAAATTTGCCGCAAAATAGTTTAACAAGGTCGTATTTATGTGATATACTAGAGATTGTAGATATTTACTCAGTTATTTAATCTGGCATGCAGCCAACAAGAGTCGGGTATCAACTGAAGATCGAACTTAACTACACACGTGAACAGTTTTCATGACTGGTTATGACCATCATATTACATTCGTCTTGTATATTAATTACAATTAGTATAATTTGGTACGGTTAACTAGTAGGGAAGCATGGCTCGTGTATCGAACCCACCGATACGTGATTAGCATACTGTACTTTGCTCGATGCACATGTTCAAATATCTATTCATTTTTTTATATACTAAGGTTCACCAAAGACAAGGTCCGAGAGCCACTTAATGTAGAGGGTTACTGAATGACCTGTGTGACATTAATGTAAGAGAAAGACCTGGCAAATGAAGATTATGAGGATAAGGAGGACATATAATGATTGATTTTAATTTAATTTAATTTAATTTAAGTTCATCTGGCCACATGATCACAGCAGTCTACAACAAAGACAAAACAAAACGCAAATATTTATACCATATTGTTATCTCAGGTTTTACAAGAATATATTTTACAAGATATACAGATAGTGGAGTATGTGATTAATGCCAGGAAATACCAGATAGTATGGATAGAAATGCCAGATGGCATTGAAGGAAGAAACGTATTGTAAGAATAGAAATACAAGATGGTATGAATTAAAATACCAGATGGTATAAATAAAATTACAAGATGATATGAATAAAAATATCATATGGTATGAATCAAAATACCTGATGGTATCAGGGGGAAAACAAATAATATGAACACCAATATCAATGAAAAGTTTTTTTTTTGATAGGCGGTGAATCGAATATGTACTGGGCTCACCTCAGATGACGCAAAAAAAAAAACCCCAAAAAAACCACTCAGTATTACACCAGAGCTTCAGAGACGCCAGATGCATCAGTAGTTTTTTTCTAGAAAATGACCTCTTATCCATCAAGTGCACATTCGCTTCTTTATTGGAAGTCAGTGGCTGCCCCCGACATGTCAACCAATGATTCAACCAGCTGCACTTAGGATGTGCACACGTGGGCATCCGGATGACAGCTAGATATATAACCCGAGAAGAGAACCGTAGAGGATCTTACATCCTCACAAGAAGGAGAATCAACTTTCTGTGAAATCCACTAGAACCACACATCATCGATATTCACAAAGCTCGGTGTTGAATAGACAATAATTTTACGTATCAGACATCTAATCTTGTGTACTTAGTCTGTAAAACGATAACAGTAAAATAGATAAGGAATAGAAAGATTACAATGCGCTAATATTCTAAATTTCTAGGGCTTAAATGCAGTTTAAAATCAGCATTTAATATTTCTATCCCGCTTTCTTTTTTAATATCAGAACTCAAAAATTGACTATGGCTAGAAATAGGCAGCCATCTTAGCCATCAGGAAATTACCAGTGTTAATTATTATATGAGCAGACACGTGACTAGAAACACATAGACCATTGGTTCTTAAACATTTTTTTTTATACCTATGGATTACTATTACTCTTAATTTTTTTTTGCTGGGCTCCCACAAGCATTCAAAAAAAAGAAGCTTATTTTATTTTTTACTAATAGATAAGTTTAGGAATTGTATTATAGAAATAATAAGTTTATATGCTTTATGTTAGAGTAAAACTAATTTAATGAAAATAAACTTATATTTAACAATTAAATTCTATGAAATATTTATGTTCATTATTAAATAAGTCATAATAAAATATTTTAACATATGTGAGTAATTAATAAATTAATAAAAGTTTATATTTGTTCAATGAGATTTCTGTGGTTGATGCTATTTCTGTGAGTATTTTTATATTCAATGTCAATAATAGTCGAAGATCACCCCTTTTCACAATGTTGTGTTTATCAGTATATTAATTAATTTATATTAATATGTTAATATTTTATTTTACTAATATTTAAATAATATTTTTATTTATTATTAATATATTAAATTAATTTATATAATAAATTATAAACTTTATGTAATTTTCCTTTATATTTATAATCTTTCCTTCATATTTATAATCTTTCCTTTATATATATATATAATCTTTCCTTTATATTTATAATATTTTCTTTATATATACAGTGGGGCGAAATAAATATTCGTACACATGAAAAATTATAAATGTAAAAGTCTTAACTAAAACAAATTTTGATACATTTTGATACATTTTATGTGTAAAGATACATTTTATTAAAAAATAGTAATAAACTTAATTAATTCTTATTCTAACAGAAATTAATGCATTTTTTCATTTTAACTGATGAAAAAAGTATTCGTACAAAACAAAAAACCATATTAACTTAATTTAATACTTTGTGGAATATCCTTTATTGAGTTCAACAGCCACCAGTCTATTCCTGTACGTCTCAACTAATCATTTGCACACATTGAGTGGTATTTTGTCCCATTGTTCTTGGCATATTGTCTTCAAATTCTTGATATTTGTTGGTGCTCTTTTCCCAATTTGAATTTCAAATATCACCATAAATTATCGATTGGAAAACCCAATCAGGAGGTAGCCGAAGTCTCTCAACAGAACGCATTAAATTGTCTTGCAGGATTTTCTGGTATCTTTCGGCATTCATCTTGCCATCTATTATTGATATTCTGCCAACACCTTTTGCAGAAAAACAGCCCCAGATCATGATACTGCATGATACTACAGTTGGCAACGTGTTCTTTGGTAAGTAGGCTTCACCGTCCTTCCTCCACACATGATTTCGATAATTATGACCAAACAACTCTATTTCAGTTTCATCTGTCCATAGTACTTTTTCCCAAAACGAATATTCTTTATCCTTATGCTCTCTAACGAATTTTAGCATAGCATCTCTGTGTCGTTTCAAGAGGAGTGGAGTCTTCCTTGGGATGTGTGATTTCAGACTGTTTTTGTGTAGTTCATTACTTATTGTACGCTTGGTTACTTTAATCCCTAATGGATGCAGATGTTCCTGCAGCTCTTCTCGGGTAACCTGTGGATTTTGTTGGATCTGGTGTCGTAATATCCTTGCTGATCTTAGAGAAATCTTCCTTGGAGCATCTGTTCGTCTTTGGTTTTCGACGATGGTTACGAGTTTTAAACCTTGCAATGAACGAAGCAATTGTAGTAAAAGAAATTATTAGAAATCGTTCTATAACTGTTCCCATCTTTCCAAAGACAAAATGTGTTGTTTTTGTGAAATAGTCAATTCTTTACCTTTAGGCATTATTAGAACCTTTTCGTAAGAGTAGAAATTGCAGAATACTCTGATAATGGCTAATAGCGTTAACTATAATGACAGATAACATTACTGAAACATTCTAGAATATACTTTTTCATAATTAATTGATTATTTTATACTAATAATTGATTTGTACGAATACTTTTTTCACCACTTAGAATTAAAAACATGCATTGATTTCTGTTAGAATAAGAATTAATTAAGTTTATTATTATTTTTAATAGTATGTGTCTTTATACATAAAATGTGACGAGATTTGTTTTATTTAAGGCTTTTACATTTATAAAAATACAATTTTTCAGGTGTACGAATATTTATTCCCCCCCAGTGTATATAATCTTTCCTTTATATTTATAATCTTTCCTTTATATATATATATAATCTTTCCTATATATATATATATATATATATATATATATTTATTTCCTTTATATATATATAATCTTTCCTTTATATTTATAATCTTTCCTTTATATATATAATCTTTCCTTTATATATATATATATATATATATATATATATATATATATATATATATTAATATTTCCTTTATATATATATAATCTTTCCTTTATATTTATAATCTTTCCTTTATATATATAATCTTTCCTTTATATATATATATATATATATATATATTTTCCTTTATATATATATAATTTTCCTTTATATTTATAATCTTTCCTTTATATATATAATCTTTCCTTTATATATATATATATATATATATATATAATCTTTCCTTTATATTTATAATCTTTCCCTTTATATATATAATCTTTCCTTTATATATATATATATATATATATATATATATATATATATATATATATATATATATATTTCCTTTATATATATATAATCTTTTCCTTTATATATATAATCTTTCCTTTATATATATATATATATATATATATATATATATATATATATATATATATATATATATATAATAATTTTCCTTTATATATATATAATCTTTCCTTTATATTTATAATCTTTCCTTTATATATATAATCTTTCATTTCATGGACCCCAGTTGAGAACCTCTGGATTAGTAAAAAACAAAACAAAAAAAAAAAAAAAAAATACAAAAAAAACAAAAAAAAAACCTTTGTAAATAGCAAGGTTTTTTTTTTAATGAATACATACTGGTAGCAATTAGTTTCACACAGGAATGTTATATATTTTCTTTAAAATTCATAAACTTATGTGAGAAAGAAGGATTTGTATTTCTAAATCATTAAAAAATACTTTTTATCGCGAGATAATATCTAATTGGCTTTAATTGTAAATGGACCTGTTTGCATCAAGAAATTTGATATCTGAAGTTCGACATTAAACGCCAAGCTTGATTCATCTTCCTTCTGTGAGAAAAGTGAACAAAAGTGCAACCAATTTATTCTTTTTCTAACAGTGCATTTTTCTAGGTTCACAGATCTCATTACAAGTTTGTTTGCCTGTCAGTCCTGAAAGCCGAAGAAGTATAATGTGCTTATCAAATTCAACCATTATGAGTTCAATCGAACTTTTATAGAGCGTGGCGGGGGGGGGAGAAGTTTATAATACTTTATATTATAATACTTTATATTATAATACTTTATATTATAATACTTTATATTATAATACTTTATATTATAATACTTTATATTAGGTTAGTCGATAGATATTACCTGCCTCAGACATTAAAGGCCGAGAAGTACCAAATTTATGGTAACTATTTATAATGTAATAATAAGAAAAGAAGTTAAATCCTGTCAACGGCTTTTGATTTATAGGACGAAAGGTGATTTTCGGAGATATTTTATAGGAAACAAATGCGTTTTATAATCAACAAAATATGATATATGGAGTATTGTTACTATATCTGAGCAGGAGCTCCCTAGTGATCGCTTGTCCGTCTTAATAGAGTTCAAAAGCGTCCACGCTGCCTTGTGGATGATGAATTATTATAAAGGTTGTTCCAATAACTTGGACCGATATTAAATGTGAATTAAGTTGAAACGTCTAATGATTTTTTCTTTTTCTTTCAGATTTAACAACTTAAGTCATTGGCAATTTCAGCCATGGAAAGATTAACAATCAAACAACGTGTTAAAGTTATCGAAGCCTATTACGAAAATAGACCTTCAAACAGAAATGCAATGATAAGTTCCCAGGTTGCATCATCTCTCGAAACAGCGAAGTCAATTGGCCACCATGTTCGTTCGACCTGACGCCTTTAGGTTTCTTCCTTTGGGCTCATCTCAAAAGTAAGGTCTATGCCAACAACTGAAGGATGAGATAATAAGGCATATTGGTGAGATCGAGGAGCAACTATGCAGGGAAGTCATCAAAAATTTTGACCATCGAGTGGAGGTGTGTTGCCGAAGCCTTGGGTGATATTATTTTTCGCACATAATTGCCATGACTTAAATAACATGATCCAATAGAGAAATAAATAAATTTTGACCAATAACATTGATTTATTTACTGCTGACTTTGATCCATCTTAATGAAACACCCTTATATATAATCCGTTTCCTACAAATGAAACGTTTCGAGCTTCTCGTTTTATCGTTGTCCATGGCATGTGTTCCGACGAGTTAAATTACTTAATCCCACCGCTCCTTATCTTTACAACTGGGACGCGACATGTTACCGGAATTCTCCCCATTCCCTTCGTATTCCAATAGTAATAAGTTAGTTCCATTCGGACAGCTTCTTCCCAAGAACTGCTGCTCCCTGGAACAAACACCTGGCAGGATGTTTTCCCAATCACTACAATTTTGACCTGTTCAAGTCTAGAGTCAACCGTTATTTTTTCTGCATAACCCCACGAACTTCACTTTTTGACTTTCCTTACGCTCATACAACACCACACAGTAACTCGCTACCTTGAGTGACTCTTGGGACTTGTATTACGTGAAGATTAGTACATATATATATATATATATATATATATATATATATATATATATATATATATATATATATATATATATATATAGGATGACCAAGCTCTTTAGTATTATAGAATCTAGGTCTATTGTGTGCTTCCTCTGTGACATTTATTTTCACCGACTGAGTGAATTAATAATTCCGAAAAATGTGGTTGGTTCTGCACAAGCCTTTATCACGTTAAATAAATCACTTGGGTGGGTTTTCTGGCGGTTTACCTTGATCCGTTCATTCTTATCATGATTTGTTGTTTGCTGCTGCTGCTGCTCTTGTTACGACGTTCTTTGAGGAGGCCCAACATCTAATAAATCGTTTCTCTGCTGCATGTAAAGCCTTTGGTTTTATACTTAGCATTAAGAAAACTGAAGTAGTGCACTAACCTTGTCCTACTTCGAAGCAATTCTGTGGCGAGAAACAAAAACCACCAGTCTACAAATTTCCAGAGAGACCGTTGAAAGTAGAAGACAAAGCCCTAAACTATGTAAAGTCTTTCACCTATCTTGGTAGCAAAGTCAACTACAGTGGATCTTAAGATGATGAAATCATGCATCGGATTGCTAAGGTTACCAGTACTTTCGATAAACTTAGCCATCGCTTGTGAAATGAGTGGGGTATTCGACTGGATACGAAAATTGAGGGTTTACAGAGCTGTTGTACTTGCCATCCTTTTGTACGGCTCAGAGTCGTGGACTCCATACAGGTACCATATACGTCAGCTGGACGTTTTCAATAAAAGCTGTTTGCGTGTTATCTGTGGGGTTAACCTTCAAGATATGACATCTAGCATAGACCTGTTTAACAGGTGTAATATTGGAGGAATCAAGATTTTTCTCATACAGTCTCAGTTACGATGGAATGGTCATGTCTTGGGAATGCCTTTGACGGGATACCCAAAATCCTAATTTACAGCCAGTTAGACCAGGGCTACAGGAATGTAGGACATCCATGGCTAAGATACAAAGACAAGCTGAAGAGCAAAGTGTCAGCTGTAAGTATACCCCTTAACTCCCTCGAGCGCTTAGCCTTGAAGCGGGTAGAATAGAGATCAACATGTTTTAGTGAACTCATCAGTTTTCAGTCTGCTTCTCTGAATCGTCTTCAAGAATCGAGAGCAAGATCTAAAAGGTGAGCCAATCTAACATTGATCTCATCCCACAATCCTAACTCTTGCTCCATATGCGGCCTCCTTTGTAAATCACTAGCGAGTCTTAAGTGCCACTTTAGATTATCTCACAAAATTTCATAACTGAATCAATTAAGTTGTCAGATCCTCATACGTCGAAACCGACGGGAGAGTCCATTATATATATATATATATATATATATATATATATATATATTGAAGTCCACACCCAGTGACGACTGTCTGTTTCATGCTTAAACGCAATTGTCAGAGTTTTATATTTATATACAGTCTATCCCTGATATTCAGCACTTTAACCCATAAATATAGCATATCTTAAAACTATATGTTTATCATATATATATACACACAAATGTACACACAAATGATGATTATAGGAAGAGGGGAACCTAAAACAAGGTAAAAATAAGCAAAATTAAGGGTTTAATATAGAATTGTCTTTTAGGGACGGGAAAAAAAACTACTCTTTTAGGTGGAGCTAGGCGCTACAATTTTTGTACATATTAGTTCTAATTCTTTTACCAGAAACCAGAAAGGACTTTATTTAAGAAAACAGGAAAATGGAGAAAACAAATGGAGGAGTAGATTTAATTATGCAGATGTGGAGAAAAAACGATAATGATGGTGGCTGTCTGTGAAAATGTGAAAAAAGCTAGTGTCATATGTGGCAACTCATTCTTCTATTAAGGTTCTCATCTCATTCTTCCGTCTCCCTGAGTCACAAAGCTTCCAGAACAAAAGTCCCTCACCATGTGACTTTTCACAACTACCATGCCCAGTATTTTTTTTTATCATTCTTTCTCTACGGGATTTAATCTTTTTCTTATTATATGTGATTTTCACTTTAAGCTAATCTTTAATGTAAAAGAAATTAGATCATCATGGTAAAAAGATGTCTTCTATTATATATATATTTTTTTTGTTTTATCCTCCTGTTACATACAAACATTCTTACCTCAGCTCGTAGCATGGGAATCATCGTTTGTTTTTCCCCCCATCCCTCTTCACAGGGGGAGACGCATTGTCGCACGTGTACACGACATCCAATTGCAGGAACTGATCCGGCACGATGCAAGTCATCGACGAAAAAAAAAAAAAAAATTAACAAAAAACAAACAATAAACAAAACAAAACAAACAAACAAACAAACAAAAAAACTTGTAGATTGTAAGATAATGGTAGCAAATATAGTAAGCCATTTCCTTCAAGACTTTATCGCAGTGTTTGCATACTGGCAAATTGTTCTGGGTCACTATGTAACCCCTAACTTCTGATCGGCAGCTCACTCCAGACTAATCATTAGGCAATGATATGGATGAAAACAACTGTTTCCATACAGAAAACATTCAACATTTATTGGCCGGAAAATTAATATTAATGTCGGTTGAAATTTATGAAACTTTTTTTTGTTAAAACAGATTTTCGAGAAATTAGACTTCTCAAGTTCACTGATTCATCCACTTGAAGGAATTTTTAACCAACGAATAGGAAAACGGTTGTAGCTGATAGTTTAAGCATTTCCTAACAAGTTCTGACGCCATGCATGACATCCACGTGAGATCCTAGATTTGAAGAAGTTATTTAAGAACATGACCCGACTTTTCAGGGTAATATTTAATATTGTAGTAGCTTACAGTCTTGGACAAAAGTATCCCTAGCATTCAATTTACTTATCTCCTATTCTATCGAGAACTCAAAATTACTATGCAAAACATAAACGATGAAAATTCGAGCATTTGTGTCCGATGCAAACACGTCCACTGTTTGTATACATAAAGGAATGAACGTATGCTGAGTCTCTCCCATGGATATCTTTCAACAAACCTTTTTAGACTTTACTTCCTTTTTCTGTTAGTGTTAGATGTAATTGTTTTCAGCATTTCTCACTCATCCACTAAGCAGATTGTATTGTTATAGAACTCTAATAAATTAACAAGTCAGATGACAATACCAAAAAGCTAAGCGGTAAAGAAGGTCGTCAATTGGAAAGTTTAAACCACATTTTTTATTATCTAATCTGAAAATGACTGTTGTTTTTCATACTTTAAACTGAGGGCTCGTGCCAATAGGCAAAATAATCCTGTGTAGTTGGTCTTTGATTTTAGTATGATACATGGGTTATTATATACTACTGATGAAGTCATTAATACATCATTTTTACTATCATACAATCTAATGTTCATTAAAATGATCAGACTTGAATATCTCAACCTATTAGACTTTCTAAATTATGCGCAAGCATTTAACAAAGTACATCACGAAGAACTGTTGGAATAATCCAGAAGTTATATTGGGATCAAATTGCCTTCATATGAATAGAAAATGAGCTCAGTAAATATACAAAAATAGAAATGGGTGTAAGACAGGGATGCTTCTTCTCACCGGACAATAGGCAAATTACAAATTGGAGATATCAAAATTTAGTATGTACCACAATTTAAATATCTGGGAAGTGTTTTAACAGAGGACGGAAAGTGCGACACAGAAATCCGAAGGCGCATTGAGATAACAAAAGATGCTTTCCAAAAGCTAAGCAAAGTATTAAGGAAGAGGAAAATTTCGTTAGAAACGAAGTAAAGAGTACCAAACTGTTATGTAATATGGGCCCTCGTATATAGCAGGGAATACTTGACAATCAAGTCACAGACGAAGAAATGTGTTGAGGCATTAGGAATATGGGTGCAGCAAAGAATTCTGAGAATATCATGGACATAATATGTGAGCAACGATGAAGCTTTAGAGAAAATGGAAATAAAAAAAGGAAACTTAAACTTAACATCAGAAAGAGACGGCTGAAATTTCCATAATCGGAAAGAAGGCTTAGAAAATATGACACTCACAGGACATATTGAAGGCAAAAGGGACAGAGCGAAAACAGCTGCTGGATACGAGAAAGCGATTTTCCTGAAAATTATTTTAACAGAAAGCTTTTTAAAATTTTAACCGACAGTGGCACTGGCTTCTCGGTTAGTGAATGCTAAATGTTTCCTTATGAGGAAACGGTTAATATTACCATTGTGAAAACATGATTGAAACTATTGCATCATTAATTTGGGTGGCACTCTGCCTAGTATTCGCTGCAATTTATCTCAAAATAAACATAAAGAGTAATCAGAGACGAATGTTTTTTTTTTTTATTATTCAGCTATAATTTTCACCAAAATTCACTTTCTTAATAAAGTGCTGAGCAAGCCTGAAATATTTTTAAGTAATCTAAAATATGCTACAGTATACTATTTATTACTTCTTCGGGTATTGAATTTATTAGATCAACCCTTTAAAGAGTTTAAGGATATTCGACCAAACTGTATAGAAACATAAAATAAATATTTTAAAGTTGTTTTTTTTTAAATGGGAATATTCTGAATGTTGTGATTTCTGGATATATATTTTAAAATCAAGAATCTATAATTTTTCCACATATCTTTTTTCGACCAGCTAACTTGCTTTTTACTGCTATATTAACCATGAAGGTTCCAATACCAACACCTTTCCATAAATATAGTTCGTTTCATTTAAATCATTGGTGGAATTTTTCATTATTATATAAGAACGAAGAGTCAATGAGCATCTGGCACGATTGATAAGACTGGGCTTCATAGCAATTTATGCAGGCAGTGTGTGAAGCGTCTCCTATAACGAAATGAACGGCCTAGTCTGATGGTTGCTTTTGGTCAGGTGGTCAGCTATGCAGTGACTCTATCACCATTTCCGGTTATAGGAGTGACACAGATACAGAAACAGTTTTTCTTATCCTACCAATATGAAATCATAAATATAGAATATTCTTAGAATGTGGTGATTGTTGCGTGATAGATTAAATGCAATTTTATAGTTAAAGAATTCAGTTTAAAAACGGTTGGGTCAGTAAACGTGATTAGTTAAGTTGAAAACAAGATACTGATCACCAACACATTCGTCTTTCTTAACAGTGGAAACATCAGAAAAGGGTAGCACATTTAATTAGAAGAGAAAATAAAGTTATAATAAATTCTTATTTTCAGCATTACCCACCTCAAAAAAAAAAAAAAAAAAAAAAAAAAAATGAAAGAAAACTACCATTAGTACAAAAAAGAGCGATTCCATAAATGAAATGCGCATTTTCCATAAATATTTTCATGGTATTTATCCTGGTGAGCTTTCCTCTTTGGTGAATCGACTTCATGAATTTAAGCGTAGTACTAAGCTGATAGCTAGGTTCTTATCATTTTACTGTTGACATTTTTAAGTGAAACCGTAAGTTCTATTCTAATAGTTTCTTCTCTTTTACTTCTCCCCTATGGAGCTCTTTTCTAGCCTCTTGCTTTCCGATCAACCATGATCTTCAAAAATTTAAATTCAACACCAATCGTTGACTTCTGTCTCCATGGACCCTTTTCATTTTATTGTCCTTTCTACTCAGTAAAGTTTTCTCAGTTTCTTTTACTCTCAGTATTCCCTTGCGTCTTAATGGCTTTATCATCTTGCTTGGGGTAAAATTAATAAAAGAAGAAAATGAGTTTTATAAATTTAAACCGGTAGTAACGCTAGCTGTTCGGTCAATGAATACCGAATGTTTCTTGTATGGAAACGATTAATCTCATCATTACCATTACCAATAGATAATCATCTTCTTTTTTTTGCCATGTCCCTTCAAGGCGTAAACTAACATGGCTCTCCAGGATTTCCTATCCTTTTTAGCTCTTAAAAAAATGCTTACCTTTTTTTACTATCTCTCCTAATACCAGTTCTGTCAGCCATTTATAAAAGATCGTTAGGTAGATTACGTAATGTGGCCTCTCTCTGTCTTTTCTACAAATATTTTCATGGCATCTGCTCTGACGAGCTATTTTTACCAGTGCCCCGACTGCATGAATTTAATTGTGCTACTAGGTTGGCATCTTGGTCTCAACCCTTTACTGTCAAAACAGTTAAATGCAACCGCCTCTTCTACTCCAACAGATTTTTCTCTCGCACTTCCCGACAGGGGAACTACCTTCCTCTTAATTGCTTACCTGATAACTATAATCTTCAAAAATCTAAATGTAATGTCAATCGACATTTCCTGATGCTTTAATCTTGATACCCGTCCTTCTCTTTATCCTTTCCTCAAACACTCCTCTTTTCCCTTACTTTCACTCTCTGTAACCCCTTGCGTGCTAGTGGTACTCCCGCCTTACTTGGGGCGAAATGCTTGCTTTTATTATGGTTCTGTCAGTGCGACATTTTATAAGCTCTCGTTCCTCATTAAGCACCTCAGAAATTTCAACTAAAACTTCGTCGATGCTTACATGTCAAATATTTCGGTCCCGGGGTATAGTTTGGGATTTTTGTGTTTTCGTATATTTGAGGTGAGATTTGTTTTGCCTTCTGTTGGTTGCAATGATGCATCGATTTCTATCATTTATCATTCAAACATTTTTGGTAACATTTTGCCGATAATTTTATTCTTTTATCTTTTTCTTATTTATCGATTGTAGTAACATAATCTTTTTTGGACGAGGACGTATTTTCGAAATTTTAGGAAAAGCGTTTCAAGTTGTAACGTTACTTTTTTGTTTACTTCTTTTTTTTAAAAAAATATTTGGTTCAGTAGTGAATTTCCTCCTTTATTATTTATCTTTCAAATATTTTTAGCAAGAACAAAAATAAAAAAAAATTTCTTATATAATAGTAATCTTATACTTTTACTCTTTACTTATTTATTGATTCGTTTCTGTTATTGTCATTAAAGTAATAATAACTCAAATTGATACATTTGATAACGAACTGTTCACTCCGACATCCAGTGTGAAATATATATGGTCGTTCCTTGTCATGGTAGAAGGCTTGCGTGTTCCAGTGATCCCAAGAGCGAAGCCATCTGGAGCCTCAACCCCAACGGCAGAATAGACAAATATCTACACGATATCAACGACCTAACCAGCGGAAGATGGCAGCGCAAGTTGGGCTGGCGTAACTAAGGCGGATCTTGATAGATTAAGCATCCGACAAACCAGGCTTGCCAGATCCCACCTCTCACAATCCCCTTTGAGTTGCGAGAGAAGCGCTTCTGGCCTGTGTGAGCATCTTCGTCACACAGAATAGTCCACCAATATCAAATTCACGCGAATAACTTTCTCAAACTCTCTTTGACTTCACTTTCTACCACCCTTCAGCAAGTCCAGCGGCGATGGTTCCGCTGACGACGAAGGCAAGCTCGGTTAGTTGGCGGCCCTTAGTCCGTGCCCATACGTTGATGGTGGGTTCGTGATGGTGGTTTCCCTCATGACTTCTCAGTCATCTTCGCCAACATCACCGGAGGGAAGAAAGAGAATAAGGAGAGAGGATGCCGACTCCGGTCCTCGGATGCGAGTAAGTACCGACGTCGAATGAAACAGGGTGTCCATAAAGTTCGTGTGCACTTTAAAAAATTTATAACTTTATTTGTATTTACGATAGAAATAATTTGTAAAAAGGATTAGAAAGAAGTAAATCTATATTTTTTAAGGTTTTATTGAAATTTTATTTAAGTTTACACATGTCCTCCATCATTAGCAATACAAAGGTTAATACGATTTTGCAGTTCACGGACAACATTTGCCAACTGATTTACAGTAATGCCTGAAATCACATTAGTTATTTTAGCCATACTTAAAACTAGGTACATTAAACTTTATAACATTTTTACAGATTTCTATCGTAAATACAAATAAAGTTATAATTTTTTAAAATGCACACGAACTTTATGGACACCCTGTATATTGGCATTTGACGGATATCTCCTGTGTTCTAGACGAAAGAAAAACACTTTTTAGGTCGTATTAATAAAAATAAAATATTTCAGTTCGGAATCCACTAATTTTGGTAATTTTGAAAAAAACCCCAAAACGTTAGGATAGAATTTGCCATCGGTATGTTTGTACATATGCAAGAATACAGACTCGTTTTGATGCCTAAATAAAAGATAGAGTATATTAGGATTGAAACACCAGTAGAGGTGCTAGATCTTTTATTTTTTAATATGTCACAGATCGAACCCTGAACTACCAACAGTTACGATGAATGGATGTTCCCTTATAAAAACCCTGTGCCTTGAATGTCTTTTGGGACATAAAATCGTCCCATATTTCAAGTGGAACTCGTATATACGATCCGTTGCTAAAGATGCTGGAAAATGGTCGCCGCTCCAGTAAGTACCTGATTTCTCCTGCTGTTCTCTGCCTTTAAAAGAGCCAGATCCGATCGAAAATGGAGTGCTGCTACAATATAAGGACACGAGATTCCCAATCTTCATTTTCTAGTCTCGATAGAGTCCAAAAGCCTCTCCGCGTCCTCGTAGGTGATAAATTATTCCCTCCTACAACCACTTCCTCACAACGAAACATCGCAATCTTCTCGCAGCTCTATCGTTATTTTCATGGAAAGGGTTCAGACGAACTAAATTTCTTAGTCCAACCAGTTTTAACTTCCACAGCTAAAAGCAGCCATGCCACGCCCATTGTAGCCCATCCCTCTTATTCCCTTCATATTCCAGCGATGAGGTAAGTACCATTCGAGCAGCTTCCTCCCATTAACCACTGCACTTTGGAATAGATTCCCAAGAGGATACTTCCCCGATCACTGCAGTATTAAGTCTAGGGTTGACTGTTATCTTCTCCACATAAGAACATAAACTGTGCCTCTTACTCTGTAACATTATATCTCGAGTGGCTCCCGAGCCTTGTATAGGACAAACACCACTGTAAAAAGAAAAAATATTCAGTTAGGGATCTTTATTATTTCAAACCTTATTTTTTAGTGAATGGCCGTGTTTCAAATAGACGCCCGTTTTTTTTTTTATTTTTATTCTTGAGTTAATTGAAAGAAATATTCAGGGTGTTACAATTTCATTTTCTGTCAGTGTATGTAGGCGCGTGGCTGAGTAGGCAGAATGTTAGTGTTCCGACCCGGTTTCGAATCTCACCATGGTCTCAATTTGTCAAAATGATGATCTCTTGATAATATCGGCGTCATGGAAGACGATTTCAGCGTGCGTCATCGTTTCGAAAATCTTTGAAAACTATACCA
The DNA here is from genome assembly GCA_903632075.3 of Acanthosepion pharaonis. Lineage (NCBI taxonomy): Eukaryota > Metazoa > Mollusca > Cephalopoda > Sepiida > Sepiidae > Acanthosepion > Acanthosepion pharaonis. The sequence continues at coordinate 1,820,550 of CAHIKZ030002468.1, read as the reverse complement.
CGGGGTTAACCCAGGCATTGTGAGTGAAATTGGGTGGACAAAACGGTTTGGATTCCGTCGATGCTGTCAATACATCACACGTTAATGTGACCGTTGCTTGAAGCTTACTGGCTTTGCCCAATTGCTGTTCTCTTCAGATTGTGTAATTAGTCTCCCCAAAGCTGTAACTAAGGTCCGCTTAGCATAGTTTCAGTAAAAAAAAATAACACATGTTGGCTCCGTGGCTGTTGAAAAAGCACAGATGTTTCTGAGCAGGGGTTTGTAACTGGCCACCCGAACAGACAGGCATATTCGGAAATTGGTAGCAATCATTATTATTATTATTATTATTATTATTATTATTATTATTATTATTATTATTATTAATATCTTTGCTATAAATATTAAATAAAATGGTTCGTTTATTCTAAAGCCTAATTTAAAACGTATTCAATGTATAAGACATTGAAAAGAGGATTATTAGCCTAATATATTTAATAGCAAATCAATTAGTATATGTTTTCCATTTTTATTAAGCTGATCGTAACCTTATGTACTTAATAATAATCCGACTGTGTACATATTTGAATTATATTTATTTTCTTCGACTTCAAGTCAAGATATTCCAATAATTGGTTTGCAATAAGAGACGTTGTCAAAAAATAACTCTGTGCCTCTTTTTAATCTTAATCATAAGGGCTTTGTTTATGGTTAATTTAATTTGCATTTCCCTCTTTTGTTCTGTGACCGAATCGAGTTAGGAACAGACTATCAAGTAGCATTATTAATTCCTTTCTAAATGAACCGAATAAAAAGAAATTCAAGAACCAGTTTTTGAAACCCTAAGATAAAACGATCTTTTGAAATTCTATACACAGATATCAGTAAAAGGAAGATTATATATGAAGATCTGACAAGTAAATAGATAACATTATTTTATTCAAAGCTGACACTCAGTATACTTACTAAAAGACAGAAGCCAAATAAGCGTCATATCGCTTCATAATGCCTCATCTTACATGAACCCAGAGATATTAGATTTCAAAGAAGACGTATTGTTGGTTAATCCAGAGATGGTATGGGTTAGGATTACATAGAAACAAATTTGGGATTTCTATTTCCAATTATGAAACTTTTGATCAAACAATTCATGAATAAAAGCAAAGAAACCACCGTACCTCGCTTCAAAGTGGCTTTCGTGAGGTAAGGTGAAAAGAAATCTCGGTTGTAAGGCGGTATATGTGTTTGTATGTGTCCAGATCAGCATTAGAAAGTAAGGTATATTTATCGTAAGGGGTTATTATGACTTAGAAGGCATATGGAAACGACCTTTTAAAACCAGTCAAGAATCAGCAGGAAGTGGACTCAGTGGAAATCTGAAATGCTGAATAATACTTTCTGTATATTAGAAGAGGAAATAATCGTAAAGAAGATGAATATACAGGTTCGATCCCTTCCGAGAGGTACACTTTCTTTAAAATGACTTTCTATTGTCTCGTTCAGAGGCCATCGATTTCACAATTTAAAAAAAGGAAGGAAAACGGAAATCTCCGATCAAACACGAATATCCATTAAAATAATGTTTTTTTTAGCAAATTCTATCTCGCTTTATATATATATATATATATATAATTTATTAAAAAATTATAACATAAATGCGTTATAAAAATTTCTATCTCGCTTTATATATATATATATATATATATATATATATATATATATATATATATATATATATATATAATTTATTAAAAATTATAACATAAATATGTTATAAAATCACTACAAAAATATACATTTTGTTTCAACACTTCTGGTGTCTTATCACGTGATGCCATTGAATGTAGCAACACCATCATTTGATAAGACAGCAGAAGTGTTGAAACAAAATGGCTATTTTTGTAATGATTTTATAACATATTTATGCTATGATTTTCGAATAAATTATATTTGCTCTACCTTGTATTGAGCATTCTTTTAAGAATAGTATTTTTGGTTATTGGGAGTTATTCCGTATGCACCAATCCTATACTTCTATCTATCTATCTATCTATCTATCTATCTATCTATCTATATAAAATACTAAGAAGAACCTGAGCCTCTCGATTTAAGTCACATTCTCACCGCTGCGTTACTTCTAGTTTCCTAATGATCGTGATGTATCTGAGACAAGTGAGTCTTATTAATGACCTTCTGATAGATTTTATCTGTTAACACCCACATACACCCATACCCACACACATAAAAACATACACAGACAGACAGACAGACACACACACACACACACACACACACACACACACACACATATATATATATATATATATATATATATATATATATATATATGCTATATTTCGCAATATAGTAGCAACCAGTGTCAGAGAAGGACAACTCTGAGTTGAAAACCGTAACGAACTCTAGTATATTTCCAAAGAACTTATGATGATTCACAGATAATACAGGAATCTGTGGACATCCATGATTTCTTACTTCCTGCGAGGATATGACATTCAGAAAAATAAAATCCGACTGATTCAAAGGAGAAGAATTTGTGGAAAGCCATGATCACCAACGTCCTGAAGGGACACAACACATAGAAGAAGTCAACTTTTGTTTTATTTTGGGAACAGACCAGCGTTATTAAAAAAAAAAAATTTTGTAAATGTCACCTATATTTTTGAAAGGATCCAAGATTTTTATTTTAGTTAATTTGGCAAAAGCCCCAAGCGATCTCACTCACTTTCAATGGCTTGCAAGACAAACTTGCTAAACACAGCGCTACAGCAATGGCCCTTCTAAGTCTTTGTAAATTTTGTTAATTGTCTTCATGTCACACTCAAGAAAGAAGGAAGATGTTGGTAATGGCTTGCGAGTTCCTCTCACTAACGATCGATTTAGAAGTGGTACTCTTGAAGTTTGGACACATTCAGCTTTGCTAGCAAGATTCATTTTAAGGCACTCGATGAAGAACAGGCACTGCAAAAACTAAAATATCAACAGCTTAATTATTGTATCTACTGCAGAGAAATGGTTAATACGATAAATTTGGAAATCCTTTCATTCCACCAATATGTACTGTGCTATCTTGACCCTGTGTCAGGCAAGATTAACTTTTATGACTCTACTCTTCTGGAAGTATTTAAAGCTGTGCCTGAGAAACTTTCAAACTTTTTTTTTCAAAGTAACACTCCATTTTTAATTTCAAGGGTTTCTTTTTTAATTTTTTTTCTATTTTCAGCCTGGGACTTATAATTAATAACACATTTCTTAAATATCTTTTTATAAAAATGTATTTTTTAATGTAAAATTATGCAGCACGCAAGAATTAATTGCCACTTTCTTATTTTATATTCATTGTGGAATTTATTAACTAGTCATTAATTTCATACGAAAGAAACCAATGTTTTTATTCGGTATTATATCATTTTTGTTTCTCTGGTTTTTTCTTTTCTTTTTGCTTGAGATCTCTTTTCAACTAATAATCCTAAATTAATATGTTTTGAATTTTCCTTTAATATCGTCTTTCATAACTTATTATTTGAAATCGTTAAACGATTCTTGAAACTGCTAACACATCGCTTTAAATTTTAAATTAAGCTGCTGTTTGTGGCGCATGGCCGAATGTTTACAGTTCTGAGTACGAATCTCGAGTTTAAGTTCTTATCATTATCGATTAGTCAAGCAGGTGACTTCTAGATTATATCGTTCTGGGGAGATGGTATCAGGCTATGGCCCAGTTGGAAAGTGTCGGTAAAGCATGATACCGGTTGATCGAAGCTTGGTGAATGAAAATATCCAGGTAAATATGTTCAGAAATCGTCTGATAATGAGCAATCTGGCCAACTCACCTAACAGACAGATAGAAGTTCTTTAGCTTTGGTCAGTAATCCATGTAGAGGTGGGGAAGATGAAAACACCCATCTTTCAGCAGCTTGGCCTACTCACTTAATGGGCAGATATAAGCACTTTAGCATTGGTTGACGATCTATTAGTGCTTTTGAGGATGAAAACACCCATCTTTTACGAATCTGGTCAACTCAACTAATGTGCAGATAGAAGCTCTTTAGCCTTGGTGGGCAAACTATGTAAAGTTAGTGACTAGAGAAAATAAACCCAATAAAAACACTCATCTCCTTGTGTAGACCCGTAAAATTGCAGGATGACTGGAATTTTTAAGACACGGCAATTGTGCAATCTTACTGTTGTGGATTCCGGAATGAAATCCGGTACCAATAAATAACAAACTCCAAGAATGAATATAGGAAAATAATGTATTAACGTAATAATACAAACTGGTAAAGCAGGTTAGTAGTTCCAAGAAACGGGTTAGTAGCAAAATATATATACAGTCTTTGGTATTGAAGTATCGCTGTATGACTTCTTACTGAGTCTGCGTGCTCGCTCACTGTGACTCCTACAACGCTGTTACCTCACCCCTCACTCTTCCGGTTACCTACAACCTTTTACTCTGTCACTCTGGGCTCGACTCGACTCCTCGGTCTTGCTCTCTCTTGCAGTAGTATATGTATATACTGGGTGAGTTCATTTGTATAAAAAGGGGTGGACCCCTCAACATTTACCGTAGGCGGAGATAACGTCTTGTACTGATGATGTAAATATCTGAGTGCGGGCGTTAAGCCTTCATCCGAACATGGACCATACATTCTCGTGTGCGATGTTTCAGCGACTGCTCCTCTTCCCTGTGATGTGGGTGTATATATATGTGATATGGTTCTTTCTCGAGCTTGTAATCCAGATGCATCTGGGCTAATCACTTGGGTCTGCACTCGGTGGTTAGGGGATAACTCAGATCAAACATTCACTTGGCTTTCTTGATGGATATGACACTGAGTGCAAAGTCTGTTCTGGCTTCATCTGAGGTGATCTCAGTATATACGACTCGTGAGTCACACAAGTATAAAACAGGGAATGGTGGAGTGTGTAGCCTCAGTGAGGATCAGTAAACGACTGAGGTAGCTTCGGATTTCCCACAATGTCAGGCCAAAAGCCTCGATTTCAAAAAATGATTTCTAAGAGATGCTTTCCCTTCTGGTGAAACGCTATCTTCCTAAAAACTCAATTTTAACTCATTTGGCCCCGTGCCAGACTCAGTTAAATGTAATAATCTATAAAACGTAATTTGTGTAATATAGCAGGTAAGGTTCCGCTTTGTAATGGGAATATATTTCGAAAATGCAGTTCTTGTATCCAACGGCAATTTATAATGGAGAAATATTCGGAACATTTTTAAACGCGACAGCGATCAGTATACCCTGCAGCATTCACAGTGCTTGATCGAGGCGGTTGGTTGGATTATAATTAAGAATGTAATTCATTTTTTTCCTTGCAACTCTGATTCCCGTCTTATTCATTACATTCTAGTTAATTAATAAACCCTTGATTATCGTTTTTATATGTTCCCTTGAATGTCAGACATTTTAATCTCGATATGTATGCATACATATTGACATATATTCTGATACAGATGCATATATTATTTGCAGACATGTACAAATGGAAAAATATCTTAGTGTTCAAAATTCCCAGGCATTGTGAACGTTTTGTCTGGTGATGTGGCTCTTGACAACAACAACAACAAGAAAGAAGAAATAATGCAATATGACAAATGACAACATTCTAGTTTCTTTTTTTTTTACTTTAGTTTTTTTTTTTTGTTTGAACAAAACTTCAATTTTAATTTATTCTTTCAAGCGAAGTTACCCATTTTCTTTTCTGACATTTTCCTTTTTTTAAAGCCAAATCTCTCGTATTCTTTGGTTATTCCATAAATACTGCCAAAAATTAAATTGTTTGACTTTACATGCCATGATATTTGTTGATATTTTGTTTTCGGCTCTAAATTTTGAGCAATAAGACCATTGTTCAAAATTTAGAGCCGAAAACAAAATATCAAAAATTCATGTCTAATTTAAATTTATTCATTAACATATGTTGTTTTTATCAGTAACCAACTTTCAACATTTAGCAATCTTCAAAATACTGTTTTTGTAAAAGTCTTTTGGTTTGTGGAAAATAATATAGAGAGGGAAGCGTTCGCATCTTCATCTATTTTAAAGAACTGCTCTATCAAAATGGTTCTGTAGTCCCTGGAAATGGTATTAATTAGATGGAGATATAGAGAATAAGGAAGCCATTGAATTGGTTTTGCAGTCGAAATCTTCAGTCTTTGCAAAGATCGTCTTTGCTACATGTGTCCTTTCATTATCCTGATAGAACACCATACCTTTGCGATTGGTCAAAACTGGGACTATTGTCTTTCGTATAAGTGTTTAAGCGATTTAACAGTTGACAATAGGTGTCTGCTGTAATTTTAACACTGAAGAATAGTAACACATAGTGGATCGCACTGAAGCAATCCCACTAAACACTCAACGAAACTTTTATAGGGTGAAGGTAAAAACGAAATTTCTCTTGGGTGGAGGTTAAAACAAAGTTTTCCTGGGTGGAGATCAAAACAAATCTTTTTTTTTTTTGTGTAGAATTCAAAATCGTTTAGGCTTCCATGGGCAGGAAGACTTATTTTTTTACTCAGTAACCCCATCTCTTTCTCAAGGACGCAACCTAGGAAGCATATCACTACTCTATGGCTATTTCCACGGCAAATGTTCAGATGAGCTCTATGTTTTTAGTTCTACCAGTCTAGACCTTTCTAGCTTGAATTGTCTATGCTCCGTCAACGGATTCGCGTCACCTACATTTCCCCCCGTATTCCAATTGTAAGGAGGAAGTTCCACCCAAGCTGCCCCCCCCCAACCTGCATGATTGCTTCCCTGAAAAGAACAATGTTAACCTTTTCAAGTCAAGGGTCAAACTTTCTTATCCTCCTAATCTTCAATTCCTACCATCGCCTCTTACATTCATATCACTCTCCTCATTCAGAAAAATCTCTTCAGGTTTGTATTGAGTGAATTTATTTTGCGTTAAAGTTTTGCATTTTTGTTATCCAATAAATCGTTGACTGTTTATATCTTTGTAAAATATTTAGAAATGTTAATTAGAAATGTTAATTAGAAATGTTAATTAGAAATGTTAATTAGAAATGTTAATTAGAGTCTTTATATTTCAATATTTTTTCCTGATTTCCTTGTCTGTGTCGATATTTCGATTGTGGTCCTCTATACAACATACAACTTTCCCCAGATCAAATATAAAATTTAAAAAAATTAAGTCGTCACTTGATTTAATCGATTGTTTCAGATACTTAATTTCTTTTGATTTTTTAGAAAAATAGTCATCATTCGCCAAATCACGATGAATATAGATTTCTTTAAGTTTATTTTGCTCTGAAGTTCTTTGATGTAGAATTATCGCTAATATACACGGATTTACACGGATACACATTATCCTTTGTTGTGCGACTAGCGTAGCTGTTAGAAATGGAAATCGACGAGCCGGGTTCAAACTTCGACTTAGACTGTCACATTCACTCTCGACCTAATGCTTTTGTGAAACAAATGAATCCATCGTTTCTTTATTCCTCTTCAGTTAAGTGGGTAAATAACAAGGTAGACTGCGCTCTCTAGCCTTATGTGGTAGTCAGCCAGGGAGAAAAACAACGTTGAATTCAAAACCGTAGAGAAGACAACGGGAAGCCACTCCAATAACTTTCCCAAGAATTAATGGCAATTCACAATTAATAAAGGTCTCTGTGGACAGTTAATAATTGCCTTCGTTCTGAAGGGATATGGCATTAAGAAATTCCTTGTTTTGGTCAGAATGTTTCAACCAGTATACCCTCTGGTTTTCAGGATATTTGGTGATATTCTAGGAACAATCAATTGCGTCGCTTGCGACCACATCACGTTGAAACACCAAAAGTTAAGCAATGTCGAGCTTGGTCAGTACCTACATGGGTGACCGCATGGGCATATGAGGTCCTGCAAGCTTGGCTTTGAGGATAGTGTAATGAATAAGAGCTCGAAATTCCTAATGTGAGAACCGAGTTCCAATTCCCGTTGGGTTTGTTATATTCACTTACACACAGATATCTTGGAAAAAGGTATGAATCCACCGCTTCTCTCCCCAGCTATAGGTTAATTAGTAAGACTTGAATCGGTAAATTATTATCATCTACCCCCACCAAAATTCTTTCAATCTAAAAATATTTTCTGGCTTTAAATAACCTGCAAAGGGTTGATAAACCGTAGAAAACGAATCAATCAATGTATTTTCTTGACTCATTAATCAACACTCGACAATTGTGTCTCAACATCAGGTGCAGTAGCGCATCCTATCAATGCGCCGACAAGACGGCTTTTTACAGCCAGTCTATAAATTAATCACCCTTCGATACGTTCAACTATTTTTTTCGTGTGAATCGATACCTGTTTTATTTCATCCAAATCTTGATTAGAAAACACCGTTATTCTATTGTACCCCAACTTTAACAAGATAAGTTATCTAAAAGTTCTTTGTCTATTAATTCATTTATTTTCTATTTTATTAAATCTTTCAGCATCGAATGTCAATATACTTCTATTATTTCAGACTATTATACTCATCGTAATTGTTATAGATGTTATTATAGAGACAACATTTCGGCCAAGCAGCCTCTGGTCATCATTAAATGTCCATTGTTTGGCCAATATGGGGGATATATGCGAACCTACCATGATAATGTCCACATCGTCAGACTGAATATAAAATCTCCAAAAATATATGACGTCATTCAAGATGGTGACAAATTTGTTAAACAAACGCTAGTCACCTAGTGGATCAGGTTGTGAATATGCACTGGTTCAGCAACACCAAACATCACATGGATAAAATACCAATAATCAACAGACACTCCTTATCGAACGAGTAGCATTCCCATGTCTTCAGCGCTTCGGTACATTATTATAACCGACGATCATGTTTACACCTCTAGAAATATATACTTTTATCAATAAGAACATTGTTTCCTCAGATTAAGTTCTTTTAGATGACTAAACGTGCTCCACAGATTGTTTTCACTTTGTCATTCAATTGCCTATTATCGTGTTAGAACGAAGGTTCTATCCTATTTTCTGAAGATACCAATTATTATCAGTATCATTAGTGATACACGCTTAAGCGATCATGTATCTTATGACGAGTCAGTTTTTTTCCCTCAGTAGGTTGCCATTTCTTTCTGCGATGGAGCAGTTGCCATCTAAGGCTGCGAGGAGAAGAGGATTCACACCTTTCCCAAGGGAATTAGCACGTAAGTGAATGTAATGGATTCGACTGGAATTCGAACTCGGCTCTCCGATTTCTCAATCCGAGCCACTATCCATTACTACCCGTGCCCACCAATTCTTATAGAAAGATTTAATCCTCAATATACTCTCTATTATTTCCTTGTACCTCATTGCATCTGCCAACGAATTTATAGACGCCACGTTTGTAAAATTATTTAGGTTTTGATGTAAAATACGAAACCAACTCATGGTCAGCTTCTTCTCTTCATGTCAACCTTAGGTCATCGAAATGATTTTGCAAACCCCTAAACAAGTGATAACCAGAAGAAGCAAAGCTGGTAGAATGTCGAGGATGAAGCAATTTTTTCCCAAACAAAATCCTCTAAGACTTTGTTGTAACAGAGGATTACTCCCTTTCTGTTGACTAAAGATCTTTTCTTTCCAAAGCTACTTTCACACTACAACATTGTTGACAGAAGAGATCAGTGTTAATCGTTTGATTATTGTTTAATCGATTATTCCTTGAATATCCCGCCACACACTCAATACAATCTTCTTTGGATGAAGTTCTCTCCTCGGTTGCTGTGAAGGTTTGATTCCTTGACTGATCCACTAAGCAATGAAGCTATAATATTTTAGTAATGGATCCGCTTCCCATTACCAGTAATAAACCTGTCCAAAAATTTCACTTGAAGTTGTTGTATAAGCAATGACTCGTACAATCGGCACGTTTTTGGCGATTCTCTGGAGAAAGGTTGTCCGGGACCTATTTTCCAACCACTGAAAACATTCCAATTCTTTTCAATTCGCGTAAAACTGTCGTATGACTAACATTAAATTTATCACTAGACGTAGTGGCAAGAATTGCTGTAACTCCTAGGCTCGTCCAATTTTGAAACGGGAAAAAAATCTCTTGTAACTTCTTACACTCATCGAACCAATGAGAAGGCTGAATGGATTTTGCTGCTGTACTTGCGTTAACACCTTTATGAGAGTCAGAGTACAAGATTTCTAATATATATTTTTACGTGGGACGAACATTGGTGAAAATTTCGAACTATATTATGAATAATACTTTTATAACCTGAAAGAAAAGGATATAAAATACTCATTATTAGCATTAAACAATATAGCGATGCAATACTTAAATAAAGTTTGTTACTTTATATATATATATATATATATATATATATATATATATATATATGTATGATAGAAAGGAAGGAGGATTTGAGATAATTATAATTAAGTAATTCATCGTGTCTACAAGAAACCTCAACGGAATGCAGAAAGCACTGGACGGCCGTTTTGTCCTATATTTGGGACTCATTAGTTCGTTACCTCTTCGTCACCGAGGCCCGTTGGTACAGTTGGTATAACGTTTTCCTCATATCCTAACTGTCTGTGGTTTCAATTCTCGGTAGCGGATGCGCACTGCTGATGAGACCCAAAAATAAGACGAAACGGCCGTCCAGTGCTTTCTGCATTCTGTTGAGGTTTCTTCTAGACTCAATGAATTACGAGAGTTTGTTCCATACTTGAACGCAATCTTCAGGCTATAACGCTCTATCCATGATGTTGAGAACTTTTATCCATAAATATAGCATATCTAAAATTATATTTTTATTTATCTATCGATCTATCTATCTATACATATACACACACACATATATATATATATATATATATATATATATATATATATATATATATATATATATATATATATATATATGTGTGTGTGTGTGTGTGTGTGTGAAATTAAATTTTTGAGGCCGATCTACGACCAGGATTCAACGTCCTTGCAAAAAATTCTCACATGTTTTCGAAGTAAGTATTTATTTTCTTATCTTTTGAAAAGGTTCTACGAAAAAAAAAACTCAGACAGTTATTCTAATGGGACACTGTGTGTATCGTGGCTTATTTCTTGCTTGATGCATTCAGTTTGTGATTGTCAGATATGAATTCATGAAGTAACATCTTTGCATCAAGTGTACGTAAAAACGGCAGACAATTCACAGGTTTTTGCGGGAAATATGCTTTGCAATATAGAAACTAATTTTGCGCTCTTTCCCAAACATGAGTAGCAGCTGTTGGACGTCTGTACAGCCGTCGTAGATGTCGAATGTTTGTAGAACGGACGAACGACAAATAAAGGAAGAAACAATTCCTATTGTGCTTCAAGTATGCATAATATTCACTTGCAGATGTGGCTTAGTTGTTAAAGCTTTGGTATAGTGGACTGAGTCGTCTATTAGAGGAATGAAGAAAGATCATTTTCTAACCGAGAAAATGTGAGCTTAGTGCGCGCGCGCGCACACACACACATATATATATATTTATAATATTTTCTCTTTATAAGTTATTTTAATAAATAAATAGATAATTGTCGAACTTAGTCCATGTTTTGAACAATAGAAAATATTGAAAATTAAAATTTTCAGACACACTGGCTTCTATATTAATATTTTTGTTTTATTATTTCAATTAGATTCGTCGACTAGTTTCGGCCAGCATGGTCATCATCAGGAGAAAAAAAACTGCTTGTTAGTAGCAGTGAACTGCAGGAATGAATGACTTTCTGAAGAAAATGAACTTTATTTGTAGTTTTCACTTGCTTTTTTATCGTTAATTTTGGTCAGTCTTTGTGTTGGTCAAACAGCCTCTTTTAAGAGTATATATATATATATATATATATATATATATATATATAGAGAGAGAGAGAGAGAGAGAGAGACATATTGTATCTAATTATTTTTATACTAAATCATTCCCATTGTCAAATTAGTTTCTTGATGTTAAGATGAAATTAATCAAAGAAGGTGCCGTGGTTTTTTTTAACCCATGTCTTTTCGATCTTTTCTAAGATTTATTATTTTCTAAAATTTATTACAAATATAGCAATAACATATTAAAGTGTATATAGCATTTAATGCCATTTTACGTTTCAACCAATTTCTAGTAAGCTCCGTTATAATGAAACACTTGTTATCTTTCAGAAATACAGGATACCCCACCAATTGACATTCAGAATATGAATATCTGAGTAACTACATGGCCCAGGCAAACGAAATTAAATAGGATTCATGTTGAACAATAAAGAATATATTTATCAAAATTCAAACAAGATATTCAAAGGGATGTAGATTTTATAACAGATTTCACAAAGCTTCACAAATATTCAATATGCTCGCCACCTGTGACACAACACATATCAAGTCGATAGTCCAGCTATTGCCAAACACGCTGTAGCATGTTTTGCGTAACATTCTCCAGCGACTCAGTAATTCTCTGCTTAAGTCCCTCTAAGCTTGTAAAAAGAATAGAGATATACACCTGATCTTTCACATAGTCTCATAGAAAAAAATCACAAGGTGTCCATTCAGGTGAATATGATGGCCATTTCAAAAGAACGTTGATATTATCACTGCTATGCCTAATCCATCTTCCTGATAGATACGTCCGCACAGTCAACTTAAGTTTTTAAACATTTTGGTAAAATTTCTGATCATTTGAGCAAGAATTAGATTGTAAAACGATGTCAGTTTTTTGGGACACCTTGTACTCTGGTTAAACATTTTGTTTTCGAGCCGAAACACACACACATGCACACATATATATTGGAGAAATTGCATGAATTGAATTATGGGATTAGACTTAAAACGTAAAAACATTGGATTAAACTATGCAAGAACAAGTCCAGCTTACCTCGTTATGAATTCCGGAGAAATGGCTCGAAACAAAACCGGATGGAGCAAAAAGAAAACTATATAAAAGGGGAGCGTGAAAAGCCTTTATTTCATTGGCTGACGTTTACTGACGTATGTCAATAAGAACGGTCGGACTCTTAGCCATATCTGGATTTTTTTGCAATGTCGAAGTGCGTAGCACGACGCTATTAAGGAGGCGGCGTGACCCTTTTGAAATCAGGTCGGGGTTGCTATTTGAGCAGATATGCTGCAAAAACCCGAAATCGGCAATGAAGATGGTGCATCACTGAATAAATGTTTTCGAACAGTTATTTTCGAACAATGTTCCCATAATCGATTATGGGAACATTGTTCGAAAATAACTGTTCGAAAACATTTATTCAGAAAAACATTTATTCGAATTGTAAATTGTTTGAATGAAAATTAATCGAAAGGACAATTATACTAAATAATAATTATTCAAAATACATATGTGGTCTTGCTTTGAGAGTGTCAATGTTGATTTATCTAGAACTAATGACGCCCTTAAATGATGGCATAGTTTTTTATTCCAGCATGTGTCATTTCATCATTCTACAATATGAAAATTCTTAGACGCTTTTAAAAGAGAACAGGACTTGCAAGAAATTCATATGGATTAGCTAGCCACCCTAGATTATAATTGCTTTCTCAACACCCGCAAAGTCAATTATTGGTTTATACTACAATTATTCTGAGTGAACCTTAATGACGGTTTCTCGGAGAGAGCGTACGAATATTTGTGACTTCGTGCAAATCAGAACCAACAATGGCTTCCAAACGGTTCTACTCAGTTTCAATCACAAGGTTTGGGACAAACTATGGTGTGGTTTTCTCGATGGTGACACACGCTAGGGTCGTCTCCCCAGGCCGATATTATCAAGGAATCATTTCCTAACAAATCGAGCACAATGAGATTCGAACCTGGATCACATGATCGCAATGCTAATTCTCTAACCATTCTGTACATATCTGCTAAATGTTTGTATTTTATTAAAAAATCTGTTTTAAAACATTCTCAATCTTGTAGTTAATATTTCGTCTCTGTCTTTTGATGGCTCTTCACAAATTTATAAGAAATTCAAAGACTCACGGTGTGTGTATTATGTAAGTTTCTTTCATAGTTACTATTCTTTTAATATTGTTCAGAACATACGAGATTATTAAACAGATGATAATATTGTATATTAACCTAAAGATTTCCCTAGCAGTTCAAATAGCTCTTCGTGCCGTACTTTATTGTTTGAACTGCTTTTCTTTATCAATTCTTCGCAGGCAAAGCGAGAATGTCACTAAGACGCAAGAGGGCTACTAGGAGTGAAAGAGAATGAAAAGATTTTTAGAAGTAAGCGGAAAACCCAATCCTAAACAGGGAACAAAGAATAAACCTCTACTCTTGTTCAAAAGACTAGGTAGGAGTGGGAACAGGACGATAGATGAACTTATATACTTCCATTAAAAAATAATATAATATAATAAATAAATAAATAATTAGTAAATAAAATTTCAGAATCCAGGCGGAGACTTTAGAAGAATAGAGTTGAAGTAGAGTTTAGAAGGAACCAGAAACTCAATCCTAAATAGGAAACAAGGAATAAATCTCTACTCTTGTTCAAAAGACTTGGAAGGAGTTTGACCCGGGCGATAGGTGAACTTATATACTCCTATTAAAACCACTAGGAAAACTTGATTTATTCGAGAAAGAATAATCCAGAACTTATAGTGGGAGCTAATCGCCTGATTACGACTAGGAAATGAATTGAGCACATACACAAACATAGAAAAGGACATAAGACAAGGTTGGGTCATGTCACCGAATTTATTCAATCGTTACAGCGAGGCTCACCTAAGTGAACTGGTGACGCTACCAAGATTTTTTTTTATATCGGTAGGTACAATCTTAAGTATATACGCAAATAACACTGTTTTGGTGGCATACACAGAAAGAAAACTACAGGGTTTCCTAGATAATGTAGTAAAGGAAAGCAAGAAGAAAGGACTAATCATCAATTTTAAGAAAGCAGAATGTATGGTTGTCAGTAAGAGAACAAGCCGAAGATGCAAACTACAAAATGGAGATTTCCGAATCAAGCAAGTAAAATAGTTTAAACTTCTAGGAAGTGTTTTAACGGAGGATGGAAAATATGACATCGAAATCCGAAGTACGAATTGGACTTGTAAAAATTGTCTTCCAAAAACTAAGTACAAGAAACAGGAAAATTTATTTAGAAACAAAGAAAAGAGTGCTCAACTGCTATGTCATATCAGTCGTCCGTATGGCAGTGAACGCTGAACAATTCCTTCACAGATGAAGACAAAACTTGAGATAACAGTGATAGGATTCTACAGCAGGATGCTGAGAATATCATGGACAGAGTGTATAGCAAAGGAGAAAGTTTTAAGCAAAATGGAAACAAAAAGTTCACTAATGAATAGAATCAATAACGGATAGTTGATATTTCTGGGATACATAATGAGGAAAGACGGCTTAGAACATTTGACACTCACAAGATATAATGAAGGCAAGAGGGTACCAGAGACACATGAATAACCTACCTAACGAGTTTGTGTAAATGTATAGCAGGACAGGAATTAGGAGGGACAGTAAAAAAAAGCAAATATTGCTAAGAGTTACAAGACATAAGAAGTTGTGGAGAGCCATGATCGCTAACATCCAGAAGGGACACGGCATAAAGAAATGAAAGAAGTACATAGACGCCGATTTGATATTTCTGAAAAAAATGTCTTCATAACAGAGAACTCACAGCATGCGAATATTCAATACTAGAATATTTGTTGAAAAACCAAACTGACTTTTATAAGCGATTTAAAATATTTTGTGGAAGCCAAGAAATTCAATTTTTACATCGAAAGATTTCAACACTATAAGGAGATAGTGTTTTTCCAAGACATCTTCTTTTTCTTACTGTCGTGTCTCTTTTGGACATAGGTGATCATGGCTCTCCACAACTGCCTTTCCTTTAAGGTTTTCTCGTTTTACTATCGCTCTTGTTCTGCCAAACATTTACACAAAATCGTTTGGTAGGTTATTCGTTACTTTCCTCTGTTTCTCTTGCTGCCAATATGTCTGGTGAGTATCAAATTCTTCGAGCCATCTTTCATCATTATGTCCTATATTCTGGACTATAGCTCGGCATTGTTTGCTATTTCCTTATCATGTCGAACATTTCATCTTTCATCGATTCCTTTTTATTTTGTCTAGCTTTCTATAGGATGATCTCGTTTGCTTCCTTTAATGTTCCCCACTTTTGATTTTCATTCCTATTTATTTCATTGTATCTGCTTTTAATACTGTCAGCATAAACGTCTTTGTAATTCGAGTCATTCAGGAATCTCTCGTGTTGCAGTTTATATACTGACTTAGTCTTCTTCAACTTTGGTAGTGAATTTTTAAAAAATATAGGTTGTTACCCAAAATAGGAGGTACGACAAAAGAATAGGATATCCAGTAAAATTCACGACATTATTGAGTATGATTCTAACGAACCAAACAGTTACTATCATTGATATGGCAAATTTGTCAAAGACTGCAAAAATAATGAAGCTGGTATCAAAATGAAGTAAATCTATTTCTCTTCATAATTATAAGGTTATCATTTAACATAGTCATCATTTCGGACTATGTTTTTTTTTTCAAACACGTTATCCATTTTTTCATTCCGTCCATGAAAAAAAACAAAAACAAAAACAGCCTAGTTTGCTTTTGAAGCGCACAAAAACTTGTACTTCGACAAGAGATGAAAACTGTTGACATTTCAAACCCTATTTTAACAAACCAAAAATCTATCACTGTTTTATACACAACATGGACATTGTACCCATAACGAACAAATGCTACAATTCAGTGTCAGTAGATTACGAGGCACCCAGTGAGGCACTCAGTGAGGCACCCAGTGAGGCATCGAACTCACTATTCACTCACAATTGATGTAGCGAGACAAGCTTGCTAACCATTACACCACTTAGAAGGGCTCATAGGTTTTCTGTAAAGGAATATAAACTACTTTTACTGATGCCACATACTGAGAGTCCTTTCTTCTCTTCTAACCCCCTATTATAGACATAAATTTTAATTTAAGACAAAGCATTCGAATATTTAATAAAGGATGTCCGGGTGGATTTTTCTTCGGCAATTAATAATCATCTCGGCTCGTCTATTTGGAACACGGTGATCGCTCATTTAATATGATCAAAGGTTAGACTGGATGAAGGAGAATGGTTAGGTTGTACCAATCATTTAAGTACGAAGGTCAAAAACCTTTCTATTATCTGTGTTCGAACACTGACAAAAGGCAAATACGTAACAACTCCTGCGATCAAATGGATTATAAGTCTTCGTGACTTATAAGGCCATTGAATAGATTGTTATTGCCAGCATTACAAACGAACATTTACGAACCGACTCCGCTAGTGTATTTATGTTCTCTACAAACATTTTCCGTTGCTTTTTCGAAAACATTCCATTGCCTGTATAGATTTGGTATATTTCCCAAGAATTCTGACGATCTCCAGCTGAGGAAGTAAGAAAAACATAAACGAAAAATGAAAGATTAAGAAAACAAATCGAGGATTTCTATCGGCACAATTTTCGGTCATTCGGTGAAAAAAATAGGTTCTTTTTTTAAAGAAATGTTTTGCGTAGAAATTGTTGCAGATTTTTGGAAATAAACATAACAGAATCAAGTAAGCAAGTTTGAGATTTTGTTTTGCGATGGCTTTAAAAATTTAAACATCAGTGAAAGCTTGTTAAACGGTCAGTATTCGTGTTTAGGTGTTTAGAAGAAAGTAATTCCGATTTGTGTTGTGAAAAATTATTACCCTTAATCTATTTAAACATGACCGTTTTTTTTTCTTTCTATAAATGTAATATTTCTCTATCTAAACCTTTCAATATTTAGCCCAATCTATCTATCTGGTTGTCAGATGAATTCGTTCGTTTTTTTTTTCTAATGTTATTTGAATTAACACTAAAATATTTCTAATGTAGTGTTTTATTTTTTCTCTTTAACTTTTGTTTGTATTAATTTTATTTTACGTTATTGATTGTTTTGTTAAAAAATTATGAATTAAAATAAATGGAAAAAATGAACGATTTTATTTGACAAGCCAGTATCTATCTATCTGACTTTTTGATATATTCATTTTTCGTATGATTGTATCGAGTATAATATATTAACCTCATTTATTAAGCAACTTCTATTTAATAAAAGTTTTCGAAGCAAACTTCCATTAGCGTTGGCGTACAGAACCAAAACGATGAACGTGAGAAGTCTAATTTTATAAAGGAAACTGTTTTCAGGCAACAGTTAATGTTAACTATCCGAATAATGTCGAATGTTTTATACAAAATTCAATTTCCCCATTACGATTTATTAACTTAATCTAAGTACCTCGACAGATTCGCGATACCCAAGGTTTAAAATGCATTTTAAAAATGAAAGTCTTTTTTGTAGCATTTATTTTACTTTTAATTTCAAGCTCATAGATTATATTTAATATTTCCAAAAAGCAAAACACTTTTCTGTATTTCAAAGCGAATTTAAATTGATTGGGATGAAATTTTTAATCGCTGAAAACGATGATTTTCCTCCATATTTACAAATCTTTTAGTACAACATAATTCTCTTTATTAAAAGATCTTTCAAAAGTCTTTCCTGACCTTTTATTTGAGGAAGATTAGCTGATTTAATGTTTAATTAATCTGATTTAAAACAAATATTACTTACTTTTAGTTTAAAATATCGCAGAAATGCATTTTTACATAGTGGTGGGTGTTTTTAAAAAGTGTTAGCAACTTTCTCGGTAGACTTGTTTGGGAATTTTTCCGAAGGAGGGGAGTTATTGTAACAATTACTTGACGAATATAACGTGAACGCCTTTTTATATTTATATGTTTAACTACCCAATAATCTTTAAAATTTAGGAAAATATTGTAAGTAATCTAAAATATTTTACTGAATTTTATGTACTTATTATACTCTTACTAACAAAGACTCTTCTTGAAGAAATCAAAGAAAATTACTAATAAATTTTAAATTTACGAGGATAGACTGAAAAGTTTATCTGCTGACTCATGGAATGTGGTAAAATGAGGTTTATTTTTCAGTATTGTCTCACATGCAGTCTACAAATTTCTTCCATCAGTGTTGCAGTGCTTGGATGTCACAGGTGAAGAAGCTTTCATCCAGTTGGTAAAAGAAGTCCGCAGATATGACGTCATCATCACTGCGATACTGCTTCTCAGCCAAGTTTTTTTTCATGTTGGGGAACACATGGTAGTCATACGGTGTGGGGGGGAGGGAAATCAGTAGGATAGGGAAGGTAATCAACCAGTTCAAAGTCACAGTCACCCATAGCAGTCATTGAAACCAATCATTGAAGCGATGAAACAAAACGCCTTTAGTCAATTTTCGTGGGTGTTGATAGCCTTTCGTAACTTTCTTAGCAAGTTGGCATAGTACTCTCCATTGATGGTGTAGCCCTTTTGAAGATTGTCAATAAACACAATGCTTTTGCATCCCCCCAAAACTGAGGCTATCACTTTCCCTGCAGATGTAACGACCCTGGCCTTCTTTAGAGAAGGTGGGGAGAGGGTGTTCCCGCTGCGTGGATTTTTTCTTTGTCTTTGGTTCAAACTGCTGAACACTACTCTTTTCCTAGGCTAGAAAACGTTCAGGGAAGCCAGTTGGATCTGCCTAAAAATGTCAGATTTTCTCGTGATGTTGTCAGCCTGGTGCACATTTGATCAGGTGTCAGAAGACGTGGCGCCCACTGAGCAGAAACCGTCGTCATGCCAAGTTAATGTGCAGAATATTCTCAACTCGTCCACGGTATATGTTGATAGTATTGGCTATTAGAATTATAGTCAATTGCCTTTCATCTATCACCATGTGGTGAACACGATCAATGTTTTCTTTGGTGGTGGCAATTACAGTATGTCCAGGCCTTAAGTCATCTTCATGACTATTCCTTCCCCCCCTAAAATAAGCTGCCCACTTTTTCATCGTTTATAAAGCTGAAGCATCATCACTTAATGTAGTAACCATGTTAGTAGGAATGTCTTGGGGGGGGTTAAACCCTTTTTTTCTGCAGTTACTTGATAACACCACGATACCAAATTTTGTCTATTTTTAAGAGAAATTTCTATTAGTTATTTTAAACCGTCAAGTTGTGTTTTTCACCACAAAATACGCTAAAATTTCCTATATTAATCTTTGCAGCCCCCAACTGACGCAAACATAATTTTTTTTTTACCAAATTTCGAACGTTCTAAAAAGGATAAAAAATATAATCTAAGAAAATTATTTCATCTGAAAAATATTATAAATATTTCGATGATAAAACTTAAGTTATTATTAAGCTTGGGGCAGTTTTTCATCCAGTATCTTAATTTTATCGCGAATCCTATTCAAATCTATCGGAACATCGTTTTATCTATCTATCTATCTATCTATCTATCTATCTATCTATCTATGTATGTTCATATTATATATCTGTGTTCATATTATCTATCTATCTATCTATATTCATATTATCTATCTATCTATCTATCTATCTATCTATCTATCTATCTATCTATCTATGTTCATATTAGCTAATACATATAATGTATCTATGTTCACAATATCTATTTTCATATTATCTATATATCATTTATGTTCATATTATCTGTCTGTCTATCTATCTCAGTATGTTCATATCTATCTATCTATGTTCATATTATATATCTATGTTCATATTATCTATCTATCTATCTATCTATCTATCTATCTATCTATCTATCTATCTATCTATGTCCATATTACCTGTCTGTTCATATCTATCTATCTATCTATCTATCTATCTATCTATCTATCTATCTATCTATCTATCTATCTATATCAGTATGTTCATATTATCTATCTATCTATCTATCTATCTATCTATCTATCTGTATTCATATTATCTATCTATCTATCTATCTATCTATCTATCTATCTATCTGTATTCATATTATCTATCTATCTATCTATCTATCTATCTATCTATCTATCTATCTATCTATGTTCATATTATCTATCTATCTATCTATCTATCTATCTATCTATCTAGGATATAATAATTATAGCTCGATATCACTACTATTACTCAGACTTAGGATAAAGATATTTTGGTTGTTCGAGAAATGAGACGAGGAACAAAAACAAGTCCAGACACAAGGAAATGTTTATTTAAAACCATCGATATTCTTCCTTTTTTTATGAATGTGAAAGCATAGAAATAACTCTCCTAGACTAAGGAATACAAATCTTTCGCCTCATCGTCGACGTTTGAGTTAAATTTAAAAGAAAGACGCCGAAAATGAACAACGACAACAGAATATTAAGCGTCGAGTTGACTAAACGCAAAACTGGGTTTAAGCAATTGGACTGCCTTGTATATAAACATAAATATATTCGTTATCACTTCCATTTACATTATAGTTTAGAGTTTGTAATGAGGCTTTATTATAACAGCCCTAAGCCTGATTGTCGCTCTGTCTTTAGCCGGCGCGACGACCATATTGCGCATGGCCGATAGGGAAAAAGCGCAATTGTGAAATAAAAAAAAAAAAGAATGAACAAATAAAAATGATGGCGTCAAAGTCTGGCGCCAGTACTTTCAATACTTGGGATTAATCTACTCATATGTAATGAGTGAATGAGTGGGACGAGTTTTGTCTCGCGTCTATACCTATCTAGGTTTATGTTTGTTCGCGCAATACTTTTGTAAGAGTCTACTCGTGCATTTTTTTTGCGTATTGTTATCACCGAATTCATCTGTGACTTCATTGTGCTTGCATTTTTATTCTCGTTTCCTTTACTGTTCAATGCAGACATGTTTTCTGTGCATTCTTGTGTGTCTCATTTAATTACGATGCGCGTATATAAGTGGACACACCTTGTTTGTGTGCGTATCTTCTGCAGATGAGATTTTTGTATAAAATTATACTCAGATTTTTTCAAATTATATAACTCTTAGAACATACATATATAATTTAAAATTATATATATATATATATATATATATATATATATATATATAGTTAGTTTATGAAAAACTAGGTAATCCGTATTGGTAGACCCAAGGAGGATAAAATCCAGAGAGCTCAATGTAAATCCAGAGCAAATAATTTAAATGAAAACAGACCACTTTAAGGTTCCATGTAATAAATTATTTCACCACAGCCCTTTTAAAGGACTGCGGATCATCAGACTTTACTTCCAAAGGTTGAAACGAAAAATGAAAATAGATTTATACATTTTTGACGGGCCGTATTAAACATATGTAAATTAACGAAGTGAGGAAGGGAGAGAGAAGACATGAGTGAGTTAGATATATATCTATATATATCTATATATATATATACGTAGAGAGAGAGAGAGAGAGAGAGAGAGAGAGAGAGAGAGAGAGAGAGAGAGGGGGGGAGATAGATAGATAGATAGATAGATAGATGAAGAAAATAAGATAAAATAGAAAAGCTACAAATGACGCGTTTCGACGAACTTTCAGCCCTTATTTACGTGACATGTCAGTTGTAAAGTTAAGAGGTGGTGGGGCTAAATAATTCGCCCGACAGAACGCCTTTCAGCCTCTTCAAGTCAGAATGAAAGACAAAACTTTTTGTAAGGAAATGCATTGGTTTCTCTAAGAATGAGAGAAGCTATAAATTAAATTACATTATCAGATTCGACGGCCAGAAATCAGAAAGTGTTTTTTCCCCATGCTTGTTTGTACATACAGGGTGTATCAAATATAATTTTACAAATTTTTGGAACAGATTCCTCCCACCAAAAAAAAAAGGACAAAATATGTACACAAACCCTTCGTTTTGGAGTTTAAAGAAATTTTACTGTTGCCGTGTTGCCATGTAGACAAGGTTACATTTGTCACTCGTGTACATTTGTGACTAGTCCGACTTCAACGTTTATGGTGCGTAGTAATGGGTTAACTGAGAAGTATCCTGTTTAATAATGGCAGGATATTCATATCGTGAGCAGGCAGATATGCTTTTTATATACGGCCGGGCGAATGGTAATGGACGCGAGACTGCACGGCTCTATCAGATTGTTTCCAGGCCGAAGGCAACCGAGTCATCCAACATTTGCTGCTGTTTGTTGTCGCGTTGCTGAGACAGGATCAGTGGCAATACGAATTATGGATTGAGGAAGTCCGATGGACTTTTGGACATATGTTTATATGGACATTTTATCTTGTTTTGATGTCAGGAACCCGCCCCGATATTTTTGATACACCATATACTATATGTATATATATATATATATATATATATATATATATATATATATATATGATTATGTATTTAAAAAATATAACATAAATATGTTATAAAATCACTACCAAAAATAGCCATTTTGTTTTAACACGTCTTGATAAGACACCAAAGGTGTTGAAACAAAATGGCTATTTTGTAGTGATTTTATAACATATTTATGTTAGAATTTTTAAATGAATAATTATATTCTTTCTACTCTGTATTGAGCACTCTTTTAAGAATAGTAATTGTTGGTTATTGGAATTTATTCCGTATACACCAATCATATACTTGGGTATATATATATATATATATATATATATATATATATATATATATATATATTTGTGTGCAGGTGTGTGTGTATGTTGGGACTGTTGCCGTCTCTCGGATTTCAAATAGGGCCCAAAAATCAAAAATTATATATATATATATATAATTTTTATATATATATATATATATATATATATATATATATATATATATATATATTCTTAGCAGTGTAATGATGTACAGTTAAGGTAGGGTGAGATATCTAGAATAAAATAGAGAGAGTGTGAAATGTACAATAGGTGAAGGAGAGAAAGAGAAATGTAGAGGCGAGTGGGTGAAAGAGAAATATAAAATACTCTAGCGATAGAAGGATCTCTGTCAACACTCTCTCAATTATCAAGCCTTTCCTAACAGGTAGGTCCCTGAAGCTTGTTGTTAACATCCAATTATTGAAAAGCATTAAGTTCAATGACGGCGCTGCACAGGGTTCTCCCCTCCGTCCTACCTTCTTTCTACTGTATATTAATGATCTGCGTAACAGTATACTCCAGTGAGTAGCTATGCGGACGATACAAATATTTCTGCAACCCGCCCCCAAATCTCCATGATCAGAACCCTGACATACACCTATCATGATAGATGGATATTCTCTCAAATTAGGCTCTCTACCTTTGAACATCTATTGGGATTCAAGCTCTCCCCAGACCTCGTGCAACTCATATGATTTATTGTTAAAGACGTTGGAAAAATGGTTGCTTCATTGTACTATGCCAGTTAATATCTGATCCCCCCGCTGCTATACTCTATCATTACAAGAGCCAGATCAGACTGAAAATACTACCATATGTAGCCTTGTGGGTGAGGAAGTATTTCTACTCTACAACGTAGATGTTTATAGGGAATTACTGGCTTGTGAAATTAAATACGACCAAAATCAAACTAGTAAATGTTCCACACTCACCAAGCAGGCCGTGAAAATTCATCTATTGTGATGGATGGATGTTCGTTAAAAGATGTTCATTTTTTTTAACGTCTCCCCCCTCCCCAGACAAAATGGAATTCATATATACGATCTATTACTAAAGATGCTGGAAAAAATAAGTAAGTATCTGACTCTCCCTGCTATACTCCATCTTTACCAGAAACAGATCAGAACTAAAATGGAGTATTATTACGATATCCGGCATGGAGTTGCACTGTGTTTGAGTTCAAAAGCATATAAGCTGCCTTGTGTGTGATGAATTATTTTCCACCAGAGAACCCCTTTCCCACTTGCTGTTCTATCGCTATTTCTGGCTGGTGAAGCAAACTCCCGCGTAGGATATTTTCCAAGTCACTACAATCTCGACTTCTACAAGTTGAGGATCAACCGTTATATTACCAGTACAGCCCCAGGAACTTCAATTCTTGCCCATTCTGACGCACATACAGCAACCCCTACCTTGAGTAGCTCTTGAGTCTTGTATTGGATGAAGATTAGTATAAAAATAAAAATAAAAGAAGAATGGAAGATAGAAAAGGACATGTAGAATAAACAGAGTGAAAGAAATTTCGAAGAAAGAAAGAGAGAGAGAGAAAGAGAAATATAGAAGAGATAGATAGATAGTTAGATAGACAGAGGGAGAGAGAAATAGAGAGAGAGAGAGAGAGAGAGAGAGAGAGAGAGAGAGATCATTGGTGAATGAATTAATTTACCAATGTGTTTTTAATGATACTGCAAAATCTATTCACCCGCCAACTGCTTTCTATTTATGAATAATGGATATTATTATTGGTTTGAATTTACGATATAAATCTTGACATTTGCTAATCAGCATCAAGTTAAAGTACACTTCATTTGAGCTTTTTTTTTAATACAACTTATTGGTTGACCTTGTAAAAGAAAAAAAAAGAAAGCTAATATTAATTGCGGTTAATTATGGGAGCCTTGAAGCTAATTAAATCCCAATTATGTTTAATCATTTACAAAGTTATGTTTGACAGAAGCAAAGTCAGTTAGAAAAATGACAAGAAAAATGTGTTACAATTAAAAGCAGATTTAAAATAAATGACACCTTGTTTCTTTTTTCTTTCTCTGATTCCAATTTTACTTCCTCTTTGCTATTCTGTTCCTGATTTCTTCATCGTAAATATCTTCATTATTATTTTCTTTCAAATTGTGAATATATATATATATATATATATATATATATATATATATATATATATGATAAAACAGAGTTTTAAGGTATGCTATATTTCTCGGTTAAATTGATGAATATCAGAGATAGAGAGTATATAGATATAAAAGTGAACATGGTAGTCGACACCCAGATGCGATCGTCTGTTTCATGCTTTACGCAATCGTCAGTTAAACAGTAGTTGCCTTTGCCATGTGGTGACGTATGATCGATTCTTGCGGAAGAGGGCAAGTTTTTCTTTAGTAAGATTTTTCGAACATACAGGTCAGTAGGTGTAATATATATATATATATATATATATATATATATATATATATATATATATATATCCAAATAAAAAGAAAGAGCAATCAGATTTCTAATCCAGATTTCTTTAGCATTTATTTAAAAAAGAAAACCATGCTCGATACACAGTAGAGCCTATTATTATAATTATTATTTAAAAATATGTATTGATCGGAACATAGAAATTACCATGTTTCGAAACCAAAACCTAAATCTTAAAGTTTACCATCATTTTCAAGTGATGTTGAATAACATTCAAAAAATGATTTACTCTTTTTATAAGCTAAATAGTATTATATAGTTTAAGTTGGTGAGGCAATGAGATTACAAAATTGTTTAAGTGGGTGTTGTTTTTTTTTTGATGAATCAGGTTAAAAGTATAATTTAAGATAGCAAAGTATATATAAGTTAAGGGTTAGGTGTGGGTTTGTAATTCTTGTCTGTTGATGCTGGCTTCTTTATATGAGACCGTGTCATCACTGTTTTTTTAGATACACTACAACACAAATAGCATTTTTATTTATTTATTTTTATTTTATAAAATACATTGGGATTTTCTTAACGGGGCTTTCAAATATGATTAAGTTTTATTTTTTATATTTATATTATATTTATAAAGATAAAATACTATATTTATTATATTTATTAATAAACTATATACAGTATTGTAAAATTAAAATATTAGAATTTAATTACGCATTTTGTTATTTTCGATTAAATAACTCTATAATTATGCATTTTTCTTTCATAATTAATTATTTTTAAGGAAAACGTAATACAATGTCTACAAAAACTATTATTGCATTTCTTTGATTTAATAAATCTTTATTTTTTAGAAACTTAATAATATATAACTTTTCATGTAGGGACAAATAACCTGGGTCATTTAAATATGTATATGTTATTGTTTTTTTATTAGTTTCCATTTTACAGTGGGCATTTAATTTGTTTCTTTTAAATGTCAAGAATATTTGGATAGGGATGTTTGGTTGCGATACTTATTATTGAAGGAAGACAGATGTTAGCGCCGTCTCAATTAAAATTCATTTTTAGTGCTCCCAATATAAAACTTTTCAATATTAGGCTTCTCAATAGATGAGATAGGGCATTGGTAAACTATAGATTCTGTGAGACATTTATAATAATTATAATGTATATAATTATAATATATAAAATTATATATATATATATATATATATATATATATATATATACTTTATCACTTTTGTTATTAAGTACTGCACATTGTGGTAATAGAAGTTCTCCAAAAATAATGAAATTTTGTAAAAACCTAAAGGCAAATTTACTGTGTATAATCTAGAAGTGTTTCTCAACATTTTTAAGCAACCGCACACCTAGGAGCAAATGAAACTATCGTGACACACTTAGAAATTTAAAAAAAATCTTATGAACTAAAACCATAGATTAAAAAAATACATACACAAATATGAACTTATTTTATTTCAATGTTTTTATTCAACTATTTGCGCTGCTTATTTAATGTGAAACGTGTGCCTGGTGTTTTTTCATGATTTCTTCAAAGTTTGGTCGAATGTGCGATAAACAGTCCCCCATTTGTTCTTCAGTTGAGCGTAGTCTTCTTCGCTTCTTATTTTTGATGTTATTTAGGGTTGAGAATTCAAATAAATAAGAATTAGAAAATTGCAATAAAACTTATAAAGTCTTCTTAGCTCATGTGGGATATTCCTTTTGTATCGAAATTCAAAATGTATCAATAGGAATCAAATGTTTTATTTTGTGCCCTCGATCACTAGAAATGGTGGCCGATTTTTCTTTACATAGCTATAATTTACATAACATAATTTTTTCATAAATATTCCTTCTAATATTGGACAGAAGTCCAATATTAGAAGGAACATTTATGAAGGGATTTCGAATCCAATCATAATTTTCTGTGCTGAATGACAGAAAATAATAGTCAATGTTTTCGTCGAGCACTTTCAGATGGGTAACCTTAATAGGGAACATTTCTTTAATGCAGGTAGTACGCATTGAGGCAAACATATCAAAATTACCCGACCTTCCTCTATTTTTTTCAAATCACAATTTTCATTTATTCAAATAGTTAAAAAACAAAAATACTTTTAAAAAAAATGAATATTAAATCAAAGTATTTAAAATAACCTAATCGAAGAATAGAGAAAATAATTAATAGAAAAAAAAGTTTACTCTCTACCATTATTACTCACACACACACACACACATATATATATATATATATATATATGTGTGGGCTGTGAGAATATTTCGCGACACACTTAAGACGAACGGCAGTTGAAAATCACTAATCTCATGATTAAAGCCCTTTCTATACACCGTCGTGCGCATATATTATTATTATTATTATTATTTTTAATATTATTATTATTATTATTATTATTAGCATAAACTTTTTTTCAATGGGTACACGTGTTTCAATCGCTATTCCTGTATTTTTAAAAACATTTTTATTAAACAATGAAATTAATAACACCCGTTCTAAATTGAGAAGTCCAACTGAATATATCTCTACCAGCAGATATAAATTGACAGAAGTCTCAACAAGAAACGTGCTTTCGTTAGCAGGTAAATGCCGAACTGATTGCGGCACACCTGGGCTCAAAAAAGATGTCCACTTGATGGAAAAAAAGCGATGCAGCTTCGATTCCTGTCAGAGGCACTCTTTTTCTTTAGTGCTTCTGACAGTTTATTTATTTCTGAACAGAGTTAACATCGTGCATGGCGTCCACACGAATGTCTCGATCTGACGAAGCTATTTAAGAACGTGGCTCGAGTTTTCAGGTTAATGTTTTGGTTTCGTAGCAACTTGTGGTGTTTAAGTCTATATTCAATTTCATTTCTTCCTACACTAAATTTATTATAACTGATCCATACGCTCAGGTAATGTAATTGTCCACTCTTCAGTAATTCCACATCCTGAATTCTTCTGATGAATTCACTGTTTGTTTTCATTCCAATTTCAGATCATAGTTTCTCTTTTGGAAAGATTTATGTCTTGGAACTTTTAGTAGAGGATCTTGATTTTCTGTTCAAGACCATTCTTATTTCAACTATGAGTAAACATGTCCTCAGCATAGATCCCCTTACTATCAGTACATTGGACTTGACAGGGAAAGCAGGATCGCTGTCTTATATTGGTAGATTCGTTTGGGATGATTTTTACCCAAGCCCTCAGACTCAAATATGGCAAAACTATTGCATTTTTTGCCTAAGCTTGACCGAAGGAGTCAGGTACATTCTGGAGCCATACAGTGACCTGACCATTTTTTCCATCATCTTTGGCAATGGTTTGTATATATAAGTTCCACTTGAGGTCTGGAGTGAAGTTTAATCATAACAGACATTCGAAGCAAGAAACCTCGTTAAGCGCAACCGTTTATCGTGATTGGAGTAAATTCCGTGTGATACATTTTCAATGTTCAGTATTCTATCGATTTTTATCCAGTAGACGTCACGCATTATTCTTCATCTCGAAAGACGGAAATTGATTCTTTCACATGTGCTTTTTAAATATAAAATCAAACATTTGCTTAATGCTTCACACATTTCATATATTAAAAAAACAATTAAATTAAAAAAATAATGTGGAAAAATTTCTCATAAACTTTTTATAATTCCGGATAAATTAGAAAATTAGAAAATTTCGATAATTCGCAGGTTTAAAATATTTTTTTTTTGCGTATAGCGTAATCAGAAAATATTTAAAAAAAAATATCGCAATGCAGTAAAATTGTAGAAATGGAATTTTTGCCGAAAATTCTTTCAAAGGTCATAACGATATTTTACATTTTCTTGATAAAATATTCTGTTCAAATATGACTTTCCATGTAAGTTTTAAAATCTGAGCGAAGTATTTTTGAACAAAAGATCAGATTCTTGTCTTTTTTCAGTTTCTATGTGTAGCTAAGATGGGATGTTGAAAAGGTCTTGGCCCAACCAAAAAGGAATAAAAAAAATCTTGATGTTTGGTCATTTAGTAATATTTGCGGAAATGTGTCAGGTCGACACAATTTCAGCACCACATTACAAGAATTATATATGCTAGTTTTTAACCTGTGAATTTCTGATAAATCTTAATTCTTCAGTTAATGATTGAATAAGCTCTTAGCGAGTTCTACGATAATAAAACACCCATACAAAATCCCCTATGTTATTTTAAAATATTTTAGCTTAACAACTTTAACAAGATATTGCAATGACAATAATAAATATGAATGCTGATTGTAATTTTAAGAAGTAAGGAAGTAAAAATGAAAAGATTTGATGTTGACATTCATTTCCATTTCACTGAAACAGAAGTTAAACACTTCTATCTTCCATTCTTGCCTTCATTTTAGCACTGAAACCAAGTAGCGTCTTTGATGTATTTTTGTTTTCTCAAGCGATCAAAATAGTTTATTATTTATGAAGGATAAGCAGAAGACGTTAAAAACATCTTTCTTTCTTTCTTTTTTTGCACTGAAACCAAGTAGCGTTTCTGATAAGTTCTATGTCTTTCCACTCAATCAAATAATCCATTATTTATGAGATATTGGCAGAGCGTAATGGTCGTGCGAACGAACAAAGAGAGAGACAATCACAATTATAATGAGAAGAAGGCAATGAAACGGGATGTAAACAATTCTCCTCAAAATATATTTAAAGAAAATAATATATGACAGAAAGGACATAAAATTAATCAAGTTCCATGCACCTCTATGTCTTCGAGATCACAATTTTGAACTGGAAAAAAAGCCACTTTAATAATGAATATCATTTACACAGCTAAAGATGCATTGAAAGTTGCCACGATCGACGAGGACTTTACGATACAACCAAGCTATTTCGATTTCCATACTATTGTTAATGATCGGGCAAGAAGAATATCTGTGCTTGAAAAAAAATTATTGAAAAAAATAACCCAATTTTCCTCTCAAAATTCAACTTTCCATAATATTTTTTGAATTAGAATCTCACCAGAAAAATATCGTTATTTTTCCATTTTAGGCTATTAATTATCGATAAATTATACATTATAATTAATTACATCTGTTCATTAATTATCAACTAATTATTAATTAATTATACATTATAATTAATTATCTATCCATTCATCATCAATTAATTATAGAATTATCTATTAATTAGGGTAGATATATTTACTCTGTTACTGTAAGCAATGGCGGTGATCAATGTCGCTGAAAAAGAAACGATGCAATTCATTCGATTAAGAAATAGTAAGAAATATTTCATTAATAATTAAGTTTTCACATTAAACATTTCTTACTTAAACACTTGTCTCCCCTTGACATTAGGTATTATGTCGGAATAGTGACTGACTATAATCCTAAACATTCTGAAAAATGCATATTGTATCTTATATCTTTAGATTCACAATTGTAAGCTGCAGCAATCAAAAATCGTCTGGTGCCAAAAATTACACATTATTTTCTGCATTTATCTTGACCGCCATCAAAATTTATAATTTTACTATCATCAAATTCTATTCTGATGTCGTCTAGGTAATGTTGGTTGACTATATCCACGCAGGGCCCATCCTCTATCCCCAGCCATTAGGTCCGTCCAATGGTGTTCAACATTCATCTCTACACATTACTGTTGAGAAAACCAATTTTGGTTATATAAAATGCGGAAAATGGTTCTACAATCTGGCGGGTGGTCCGTTTGGATAGACATAGCATTTTCGCACTGTAATGAAAACCTAGCGGAGATTAACGATATCAAGAAATATTACGAGCGCTCAATGTTTTAGCAATAAAAATGTTTAAAGCAAGAAACTAAACTTGACTCCAGTGCTATAAGGCTTTGTTGGTAGCATTTCGTTGTTTTTTGCATAGTTGTATGATATATAGAACGTACATATATATATATATATATATATATATATATATATATATATAAATTATAATGCTATATAATACAGCTATTGGTGTCTGAAAGTGTTTTTTGTTCTATCTATCTATATTTGTTTGTTTCTACCTTTTTTTTGTTTGGCATGGCTTTTTGTTAATTTGTAAGGCGCGGTGTTTATCCCTGATATGATATTATGGCACACTAGGGTGCCTGGATCGTTTAGTTGTTTGTACACCAACGGAGCTAATATATATATATATATATATATATATATATATATATATATATATATCCACTGTATTTCCGGATATTATTATACACATACACACACACACACACACACACATGTATGTATTTATACATTCTGGTATTTGCGTCAGACTCTCGTGTATATATATATATATATATATATATATATATATGTGTGTGTGTGTGTGTGTGTGTGTGTATATGTATATGTGCGTACCTGTCTGTATATGAGTTTGCATGTATGTACTTTAACTAAATATGTTTCTATTTCCTTATTTACATAAAGTCGAACTGTGTTGCAAAATTATCTACGGAATATGTATGTGTTTAGCAGACCAATCGACTGATCATTCTTTTGCGCCTGCACGTAGGAGTGTGTCCACCAAGTCGACATTGTGACTCATTTTAGAAAAGACATATGTTTTCCGTTTCGGCCGCTCAAGTTAATTTACAATTCCGAAGGAAAACGACGGAGTAAGTGCCAATGTGAAAGAGGAGGAAAACACACACACACGCACACACACTCGTGCACATGCACACACACACACACATTCACTCACATATACATATACTTATATATATATATATATATATATATATATATATATAGATAGATAGATAGATAGATAGATATAATGCGTATCTACTAAGTATGTTTCAAGCAATAATAAAAATAATGTAGGATTATAAATAATATCCATTACTTCTTTAAAAATTACTTTGTTTACGATTCGGGTCTGAAAGTAAATGCTATTGGCTTAGTGTGATTCGAAATGGAGATTTATATTTATTTAATTGGATAAGTGAATTTTGCTTGGAAGTGAAAGTCTTCTCAGTCTGGGTGGTATAAGAGCACATCGAGTTCTATGGTAAAAAGTAATATACATTTCTTACTTTCTCTCTCTCATTCTCTCATCTCTCTCTCTCTCTCTCTATATATATATATATATATATATATATATATATATATGGAGAGAGAATGAGAGAGAGAAAGTAAGAAATATATATTATTTTAATATCTCTCTCTCTATTTATATATATATATATATATATATAGAGAGAGAGAGAGAGAGAGATTGACGGAATGAGAGAGAGAAAATAAGAAATATATATTACTTTAATATATCTCTATATATGTATATATAGAGAGAGAGGGAGAGAGAAAGAGATAGAGAGAGATAGAGAGAGACGAGACTTGTGTGTGTATAGAGAGTGAAAGCAGTCCAACATTGAAAGAAAGCAGCACATGCTAATACATACACATAACTGTATTCATGTTAGAATATATAGGTATGTATTCAGCTTAGGTTAGTCTGGCATAAGGCCACAAAAGTTGAGAATCACTGAGAATAGAATTCTCTACAGCAGTAATAGTCTATGACAGTTGCATGTTCACCATTAATCAGCAATGAGGCGCTTTCTTGAGCTTGTACATAGCTTCGCATAATCTGACACAATCTGCCCAATAGAAGGCTAATGGTCTACTAGATTTACTCGAGGCATCAACACACACACACACACACACATATATATATATATATATATATATATGTATGTGTGTGTGTACATGTGTGTGTACATAGGAATCAAAATTGCATGCTATCTCTCAGTTTCACTTTTGTTAGAAGATAGCATTGAGGCTGTTGCAGAGGCAGCAATGGTAAACCTGAAAGACAGAACGTTGTTGTTGTTGCTGTTGTGGAGGTTAATTCTATCTCTGCTTCGGCAAACGTGAAGTTGAGTAAGGGCAAACAAATGTATAATTTATTTACAAAGATTAGCAATTTATGTCTGTTGCTGTTGCTAAGGCAACATGGAAAGAGGTAGTGTATGTGTGTGTGTGTGTGTGTGTGTGAGAGAGAGAGAGAGAGAGAGTGGTAAAATTAGAAGTTAAATGGACACGTGTCGGTGTTGACATCAAACATTGGCCGATGTCGCGTTTCTCTCCCAGCGTATCGGTGTTGACATCAAACGCCCCTCTGTTTCGGGTCAGTTTGAATTTGAATATATGTAGTGTTCAGTCGGCTCGAAATGAAGGTTTTGTTTTTTGAGCGAGAGTGGCTCTAGCTGGTCATAATACATTGTTCATTTTGTTTTGGTTAAAGTGGATATATGCGTGTAGCCGATGCGCAGAAAAGGTATTTAAGCAGTTTTCTTTGGGCCGTCGAGCGGTTAACATCCAGTTTGTGCAGTTTGTGCTGAAAGTCTGCATACAGTATTCATTCTTACATCCATACTATCGGTATCAATATATAAATGTTATATTAAGCACTCTTTGTTTATTAATATAGCAAATTATAAACAATATATATATATATATATATATATATATATATATATATATATATATATATATATATAAAGCAAGATTAAATTATTGTTTTTGAACTACAAACTTTCCATGATTTCTCTCGAATGCTCATATCTGCTCAAAGCGTATCTTAACGTATACAAATGACCTAACATATGAAATGGACAAAGTCCGACAAAATTTTAATGTATTTTTGTTTATGCGCTATTTTTATAATCAGGCCGCTAAATGTTGTTAATACCTTTTATTATAAAAAGTGCATTTACTTAAATATTTGCATCTATAAAAATAAAATATAAACAAAGAATATAATTAGATACCTTTAGATAACTTTGGATTTGCGTTGGTTAAGTAATACTTTCCAGTCTAATACATTATTTTGTTTCTTGTTTGTTGGACCAGAATATGAAACATTTGAGCATGACTAGAAACAAACTTCCAGTGAAGCAAATCTTTTAAACAACGCGTGGACATGTGTTAATCCAAAATTAATGTCTGTACTCAGTTGCTACAATTGTATGAGTTTCTTGAACCAGGTGATGCAAATGCATGATTGTCCTTACATACACACAAAATCTATATTTATATTGCTAGTAAATATAATGCTATATATATATATATATATATATATATATATATATATATATATATATATATATTACTGCAAACGCTCTTATAGTAGATGCCTAGTGTTTAACATTGAAGCTCCATTTTTATTTATTAAAAAGTGTCTTTTATAACTAACGGCCAGCGCATTCAAGAAATCTTAAATCCTAATTATAATAACCTGTGAAGTAAAAAATATCAATTAAAATAAATTCATTAATTCTTTTTAATATATATATATATATATATATATATATATATATATATATATATATATATATATATATATCAAGAACACTATTGTGGAAAGTGTATGACAAAGTGTAAAAAGTTTTCTTGTGACATGTTTCGTCCTTAAGGACTTCATCGGACTATATTTGTTATTTTGGTAGGACGACACATGCGCAAGACAGAGGGGTGCTGGCAATTTTAGAATTATTTTCTTTTATCAAGCCGAATAAAATAGTCTTTTTCCGTAATTTGTTTCATTATTCTTTTAAATGCAAAACGGTTGACAATGTGCTGAAAAAAATTATCCATTATATAATTTTTTTGTTATAATGTTATGGTCATGCGCACATGAAAGCGTCAAAAAACTGTTCCTTTACAGTCATGAAAAAAATTACGGTAATTGATAACAACGTACACATTTATATAAATACTTGTACTAATGAACAACATATAGTCTTGTACTACTTGCACCCCTGAAGATGATCTTGGAAGAAGCTCGAAATACTTGTGAAATGAAAATAAAAGAAATTTAAACATTTATAACACATTTCTCTCATGATTCAATATCATTACACGGAGGGTTATTCGTGAGAATGAACGGATTTTGTTAAAAATTCGCAGACAATGTCTGTAATTTATTCAATTAGACATACATAAGAGAGAATTTGCTGCGTAAATACGCAATATATATATATATATATATATATATATATATATATATATATATATGATGAAGATTAAAACAGTAAATAAAAACGTTGTAAAATTGGGATTTTCAGCTTTGATGTGCACGGAATTCCTGAAATTTATGGAAAACGACGTCTGAAGATGACTTGTCACATGGTATATTTCGTGACAAGTATGCAATGGTTTTTATTGTTTTCTTTGCCTTTACTAAAAAACAAAAAATGTAAAATAATAAAGTATTTCATTACCAAACGCAATTAAAATACATTAACAACAACAAGAGTCAACGGAAATATTATTGATTACTTATCAGTTAATACACGACTGCGTAGAGCTGCTAAAAAAAGTACTAATTCGTCTTGAAACACGTGACACTGTACTTTAACTTCCGGGTTAACACAATAGTCAAACACGTAACTGTAACCATCCAGTCAGTGGCATGATATCTATATCTATAGTAAATGGCGGTCTACCTTTTCTTTGTCTAGAGATTCACGTTCAAATACCGGTGTCAGCAGTGATACTTTTCATTTTTATATAACAGCCTGCAAGTTCACTGCAGCAAATTGTACCACGGTACAATGGATTAAAGCCTTGGCTAGCGAATTTAGTGATATAGGGATTGTGTGTTCAGTCCCTGGGTTGGGTAATATGTACTTGCACTCAGTGAAAACAGGTAAGCAACAACCTAGCAGGCAGTACTAAACAAAAAGATGATATCCCTTACCCTGCTCGATATACACGTGATGAAGGACAGTGAGCACAATAAACAAAACGTTGTGAAATGAGGACTGTAATCCGAATATAAATAGTGTAAATAATGATAACTTCTCATCACAGAAATTCAGACATATATATATATATATATATATATATATATATATATATATACAGGGTGATTGAAAAGTAACTCATTGTTTTATGTATGAGTGGCCAGCCAGGAGTACTAACTTAACATCTCGTGACTTTTTTTTCGTTGTGCTTGGTTAAAGGTCAGGTCTACTGCACCAAACCAAGACTTTGGAAGAACATGAGGGGCGAATAAAGGAAGTTATTTCTTCCATACTACAAGAGTTACCGGCGAAATGAATTGACGCGATTCCTGGACGGATCGAGAAGGTGGTAGCGAAGTCTGGTGCCCATATCGAATTTTAAATAAAACCTTATGCTAAACGCTTTCATCTCATATCCATTTCTTGTAAAAAATTCTAATTAATAAATAAATAAATTCTTTTCAATCACCCTGTATATATATATATATATATATATATATATATATATATATATATATATATCTTCGTATTAGCAAGGGAACATCCTCTAGCAGCTCTGGAAATGTGTTCAAAAGAAAGTCCCTGTAGACAGCTCCTGTAAGACGTGCTGAGAGAACATATGGACCTACCAGACATGCTGACTCGCGCCCATTACCATTCGCGCGGCCGTATGTAAAAATCATATCTGTCTTCTCACTCTATGGATATCCTGCCATTGTTAAACGGAACACTTCTCAATTAACTCACTGCTACACTCGTTAAACGTTGAAGACAGACTAGCCACAAATTGTACACGAAAGACAAATGTAACCTCGTCCCTACGGCAACTTAGCGCCATCTACCGTAAACTTTCTTTCAACTTAACAATTCAAAAATGAAGGATTTGCATACATATGGACTTTTGTCCTTGTTTTGGTGTGAGGAAGCAGTGCCCAAATTTTGTAAAAATTATTTTTGATATATTCTTTATATGCATATAAATTGAACTTAAAGTTACTGTCATTCTCTTAAATCAGTATGAGATAGTAAAAGTCATATATTTCATATATGTAAATTTTCATATATAAGAAAAACATAAGAAATGTCCTGGTCAAAAACTTCTTTCCCCTGAACGAAGCCTAATTTGGCTTCCGTTAACAATGTTATGGGATGTTATTTTTATGGCATATAACTTTTGAAAGTAGCACACTCTTTTGCAGAATTTTAATGTTTTATCAAACAACTCCAAAAAAAGATGAAATTGAATATCTAATCTAAATAGAAAAATGTTTATACCTACTAGGTTGAGCTCATGATGGCATATATGTCATCAAACAACTCCATGAAATTGAATAGAAAAGTCTATACCTACTAGGTTGAGCTCATAGCCGCATATAAGCCACATATGACCGCAATAGTGACTTCCTTATTTAATCCATCAAAAACGTTTTTACAATTTCTTACTCCACTGAATGCCTTGATCTGACTGAGGAAATGCATATATATATATATATATATATATATATATATATATATATATATATAGTCAAACCTAGTGAGCCAGACAAACCTACCCATTTGTCGGATAAATGTTCTATTGCACAACATCATTCTTGCCCATTCCTGCCCCGCTTCACAAGACAGGAAAATACTTGTTGATAACATCAATATAGTACGCCACGAAAATAATAAAGTAAAACTTTAAACTCTCGAGGCATTCTAAATAAAAAGCAAGCAACCAATAGCCAACAAAATGTATTACGACTGTAGCAGAAACGTGTTGAAGTGCATATAACAAGCATTTAATGATATTTTGCATGCTGCCAATTTCCAGTTAGCTCCCTTATATGGGGACACTTGTTCTGCAAAATTGGCATAGATTAAACGGATGAATTTAAAATTTTAAAATAATTATAACAGATAGCCATCAAGCATGTTTTTTTTTCTTTTTTTTTTTTAAATCACCATCATAACGAAATACAGATTTTATCAGAGTTACAATAAGTTCGTCTTTGTAATTTACACCTGAGCATGATCTTGGATGAGATCAAAAGTAACAGGGGAGGAAAAATAAGCCGCCTTATTTGATGAATTTCATCTTAACATCAAGAAACTGATTAGAGAACTGGAAAGAACCAGCATGAAAATAAATAGACTTGGGATCCTCTTTGCTCGGAGGCCGAGAGCTTAACCAGCACAGCTGAAGACAAATCTCCAACTGCAGACTGGCCGGCAATATCTACCAACTGCCCCACACAGCCAGATGTGGCACAAGGCCGAATTTAATGTGAGGTAACCCGAGCCCGTAGGCATTGTCAACAATTCGCCGTAGACCCCGTATAAAATGCGGTCGGGTAGCTGTTTCCTGAGAAACAGACCCCCTCTGGAGATGCTCTCTGCCAAGAGGCAGAGAGCTTAACCAGCCCAGTTGAAGACGAATCTTCAACTGCGATCCGGTCGACCAACATACAGTATTCACTACTGTATTCATGGGAACGGGGGCATACCCATTATCGTCTGTAATTATGCTACAGATACGAAGTATCCAAACATGTTAAGTGATGTTTTAATTTATTTATAACAAGGAAATAAAAAGAGAAACATTCGACTGATTTTCACGGATTCCATTATATGTATTTCTATATGTATGCATGCATATATGTATGTATGTACATGACATTTATCTCATCTTAGAATATATCTGATCTGGTGCAATGAAGAAACAACTTATAGGCAGCATCCAAGTTATCGAATCAATTTTGATTGTTGCTTTTTACGTCTTCAGTTCTAGTTGGCTAGATGCGATTTTAAAGTAAGTGAAATTAAGGATCGTGGGAGAGAGACTCACTAACACCAAAGCTTAATCGTTTAGTAGGGGCAAGGACGCTTACATGGTCCAGTAGACAGTAAATGTTTTGGGTGGTCATATCTATCGCCCTTGGATTATGTTGGATCAAGAATGTTGACAAAATAAAGTAGTTAACAAAAAAAAAAACGACTTCGGTGGGTGTCTATGGCGGGGAGTATTCCCAAAGGCCTGATCAATTTGAGCAGAGTTCTGAAAAAAAAAATGCCTGATTCGTAAAACTAACTGTATCATGTATTATGGAAGGATCAAATTAGGTGCTCGTATCTAGTTGGGTGGGACGATCATTCGAGCAGAATCAAACGTAAAAAAAGCATTTTATACAGTGTAAGAATCATAAAGACTATCGGATTTTCTTTGAGCCGTCAGCTCAAATTGTTCTACAAACAAAGTGAAAAAAAACATAGATACTATGGAATTATTACAGATTTTACAATACAACATATGCCTAGTACCCTAGTCTGAACCACGTATTTACATTTTATACTCTTAGTATAGTTACCTAAGTTTCAGCCTTAATAATTGCCCGGTGTGAAATATTTATTTGTGTAAAGAAATACTTAATTTTATTAGATAATGACTACACGCAAAGTCGAGCATAAACAAAAATAATCTTTTCTGTTAATTCACTCCAAATAATGTAAGAAATTATCAATTTTAAATTAAAGTTTGTTAGTTTTTTTTATTAAACTTTTCGCACTCTTTTGAAATTGTAAATTTTAAATCAAAATTTGTTTAGTTTGCCTCGCAGTATCTCTCACCGGCGGAATGAATGATTACCAAAAATCAGGGAGTTATTCACATTTCATAAGTGTCGATAGTATTCAAGGTAATTACAAGGAAGTTTTTACAATTTAAAGAAAAAAAGAAGAGTTTTTGGTTTGTTTATCGGCGCGACGAAGACCTCATATTTAGAAATAGCGCAGACGAGTCGCCCACATTTGGGGCGATTGCAAAGGTTAACCCAACCGGAGTGCAATGGAAGGCGCCTCGCTCTGGAAGATTTTGGTGTGAATTTTAGTAAATATAAATTCTTTTTATTTTGGCATGAATTAATATTTTCGGGTGAATTAACACAAATTCAACACCGTCTTAATTTAATATCATTTAAATAACAATTTAATCAAGGAAACATTTATAAATAACTTATTCTTCTTTTATGTGCAGTTTCCTTACAGGGCTTGGGTAATCATGGCTCTACACATCTTCCTATCTTTTGTGGTTCTAAATATGTTTTAACTCGTTACCATCAAAATTTGTCCTTGTTCTGAGAGCCATTCACAGAAATTCGTTAAGTAGCTTACTCACTGTTGCCTCTGTCTCTCTTGCTTTCAATATGTCTTGTGAGTGTTAAATTCTCCGTGCTCTCTTTTCTCACCTTATCTTCAACATATTTAGTCTCTCTGTTGTAAGTGTCATCTTCCTTGTAGTTCCTCTTTGCTCCTATATTCTGTCGTCGTTGCTCACATGTACTGTCAATAGTGTTCTCGGCATTCATCACTAGAACTATAGCACTGACGCTTCAAGTTTTTCATCCGTAAAGAGATTGTAAAGCATTCGGTGCTATGTAGGTGATTAGATATGACGTCACCATTTTACACTGTTTTTTTTTTCTTCTAAAGATATTTTCCTCTCTCTTAATATTTTGCTTTGTTTCTGAAAGGCGTTTTTCGTTATTTTGATTCAGCTACGGAATTCGGTGGTGCACTTTCATCGTCTGTTACTACACTACATAGATAGGTAATTTCTTCACCTGTTTGATTTTGCGGTCCGTATTACGTATCTTGGAATGTTTCTGTTGCTAATAACAGAAAGATTATTCAATATTTTTAAATTAAAAAAAAAAAAAAAAAAGATTGATTTATCGTTAGTGTTACATCAACATTTTGATGATCCATTGCTTTAAATGTATGATTTAAAATATAACGATGGATATTATTTTACTGCTTTTTATTGGTTTATAATCTAAATATTATGGAAGCATTATAATGTTACCAATGTTAATCAGATCATCGAAATATTTCAACCAGTGTATGACGTGCTAATTAAAATTTGGTAAGTATTAAATGGAAGGAAATTCTTTTATCGCACCAGTGGCCATAAAAATGCGAAATCCCAATTGATTTATACGATCTCTCGGCAAAGCTAGTAAATAAATAAATAAAAATACTGAGCAAGAGAGGGACTGAATCTAATCTCGTCGGCGGTACATTTGCATTTTGGAACCTAACGCAAAATCCTTTTCCCCCTGTATCAAGAGAAAAAAAAATATCATTACGAGTTTTATCCGCATTAAACAACACAGTAAAAAGGGAAAGAGGACAACATATTTAATAAGGACATTTCGTTAAAGGTTCGTACTCTGTTTTCTTTAAAGTGACATCTCATTGATCATTCAATTTAAATAAAATATTAGAAAGTTAATTCGTACAATCCACTGGGTGCCGTTTCTTTATGCGTGCCTATGTGCATTTGGCATGGATATGCGAGTATGTTGGTTTAGGATTTTTTTAAGTAAGTGTAATCTAGATGTGTATGTAGGTATATATGTATTTGAGATGTGTATGCAAGTATGTGTGCTTGAGATATGCAAGTAAATACTTGAGTTTGGTTTGTGTAGATATGCATATGCGTTTGGGGATGTATATGTGAATAGATATTTTTAAATCATTTCACCCCAAGCAAGGTAATAAAGCGAGTAAGACGCAAGGGGTCACCCCAGTGTTAGAGAATAAAGTGGAAGTGTATGCGAGTATGTACGTTTGGGATCTGTATATGAGTATGGGCGTTTGGAATGTGTATGTGAATATGTGCGTTTCGGATGTGTATGTGAGTATGTGCGTTTCGGATGTGTATGCGAATATGTGCGTTTGGGATGTGTATGTGAGTATGTGCGTTTCGGATGTGCACATGAGTATGTGCGTTTGGCATGTGTATGCGAATATGTGCGTTTCGGCTGTGTATGTTAGTATGTGCGTTTCGGATGTGCACATGAGTATGTGCGTTTGAGATGTGTACGCGAGTATGTACGTTTGGGATGTGTATATGAGTATGTGCGTTTGGGATGTGTATGTGAGTTTGGGATGTGTATGTGAGTATGTACGTTTGGGATGTGTACGTGAGTATGTGCGTTTGGGATGTATATATGACTATGTGCGTTTGGGATGTGCATGTGAGTATGTGCGTTTGGAATGTGTATGTGAATATGTGCGTTTCGGATGTTTATATGAGTATGTGCGTTTGGGATATGTATGTGAGTATGTACGTTTGGGATGTGTACGTGAGTATGTACGTTTGGGATGTGTATATGAGTATGTGCGTTTGGGATGTGTATGTGAGTATGTACGTTTGGGATGTGTATGTGAGTATGTAAGTTTGGGATGTGTATGTGAGTATTTACGTTTGGGATGTGTATGTGAGTATGTACGTTTGTGGTGTGTATGCAAGTATGTGCGTTTGGGATGTGTATGTGTGTACGTCTAAGAAAAAGAGAGCGAAGAAAATAAAGCGGACCGGGTAAAAGGAGTGAAGGATATAAAAAGAAGAAAAATACTGTTTAAGAGAATGGGCGAGAAATTCAAATTTCAGAGAAGAAGCAGAAAAAATACCGAGAGGGAAAGGATGGAGGAAAGAATAGTAGGAGTGAGTGAGTGAGTGAGTGAGTGTGTGTGTGTGTGAGAGAGAGAGAATTTGTTTGAGAGAGAGATATGGCATCAGTGCGAGAACATTTGGATGGTTGATATCGAAAGATGAAATAGAAAGAATAAGAATAGAAGGAAGACACTGTGAGAGTGAGTGCGTGAGGGATACGGATGAAAGAATAATAGTGGAGAGAGAGTGTGTGTATGTGTGTGTGCAAGAGTGAGAGAGAGAGAGGGGGAGATGAAAAAGGAGCGGGAATCATTGGCAGATTGATATCGAAAGATGAATTAGAAAGAATAAGCGCGGGTTATAATATCAACACAACACTGACATCTTGAGTCATCCCTGTTGATAGGGTGGATGTTGCAATTTCAAAGCAATGCTCGGCCTTTTGCCTTTTGGAATAACCTAAGGATTACTGAGAACTTGGATATAAACAAAGATTTTAACACCAGTAGATTGCTAATGTTCATATCAGTACTGGAGCTGCCCGATCCTTACTTTCAGGCCTTGACTGTTCAAGTTGTTTTCTTATTCCCCCCACCCATATACTCCTTTCCCCACAGACTCAACATCGCAAGCTTATCGTTACTCT
The DNA here is from genome assembly GCA_903632075.3 of Acanthosepion pharaonis. Classification (NCBI taxonomy): domain Eukaryota; kingdom Metazoa; phylum Mollusca; class Cephalopoda; order Sepiida; family Sepiidae; genus Acanthosepion; species Acanthosepion pharaonis. Next base: position 1,776,792 of record CAHIKZ030002468.1, on the reverse strand, counting down.
GTCGTTACTTTCATAACAATTGTTCAATCTTTAGTGCCACCATTTCAGACATTTACAGTTAAGACCCGCTTTGCTCCGTCCAAAAGCTCGAATCGCCCACATTGCCTCCGTATTCTTTTGGTAATAGACAGCTTCTTCCTTAGAACCGCAACTTTGGGGAACAGACTCTAGCCTGGATGCTTTATTCAATATTAACTTCTTCAAGCCTAGGCTCAATCGTTATCCATCCTCCCTATCCTCATAATCTTCATTTCACACTTCCTCCTCTTATATTCATATCACGCACCTCATTCAGTAACCATCTGTCTTGAGTGACTCTTGAGCCCTATAGTAGTTGAAGATTACTATAAAAAAGGGTTAGTGTTTAATTTAAGAGTGAGGCACTGAAATCTAACCGATGAAGTTCGTTGATGTGAGTCAGCCGAACGGAAATTATGAATAATTAAACCCACAAGAAGCACTTGTTCTTGATATTAGTTGCTGAAAATTAAAAAATAAAAAGAACAAACTCAAAGATCGCTGAGCAGTTTGTAATGATATACAAAGATCTTAATGTCTAGCGAGAAAAACTTTAATTATATTTATCAGTTGCTTTCGTTTTGAAAATCATTTTAAGAATTCGGAAGTAACGATTTAGATATTGAAAATCATTCAACGAATAACTGTTCGATCAAATACATTCGTACATACATTATATAGTGATTTTCTAAGCCCGGTTTAGATGTGTCACGAGGCCGAAAGTATGGGGCACCCAGTGAGGATCGAACCCATTAGTCAGTCGTAATTGATCTAAAAAGACAAGATTTCTAACCATTACACCACGTCGAGGTGCCCAGTACCTGCACTATATATATTAGCTTAGTTTGGCTTGCATATTTAACAAGAATTATTAAAGAATTAATCAAAATATAAGCTCTGTCGTATTTAATCAAAATTGTATTAACGAATGTGGGTACACTGATCTTCAGGCCATATATATATATATATATATATATATATATATATATATATATATATATGCGGTTTGAAGATCGCATTGAAATGTGATTTATTGATTTGTTTTTTACGGCTTATCAACTCTTTGCGGTTTACTTAAAGTGAGAAATATTTTTAGATTGTAACAATTTGTTTTGGCGATAATAATGATTTAATGATTAATTAGTAGCACGTCTAACGTCGTACTAATTAACCCATAGTTAAGGGAAGATGTTGAATCCATTAACCCATAGTTGGGGGAGAAGATATGGATCCATAGCTTTCCCTGGACATTTGCACGTAAGTGAATATAATGAACACGGGCCGTTACCAATAAAATTTCTCCTGCCCAAATATGGCAAGAATATTCCATTTTCGGCCTGATCTGGCTCTTGTAAAGATAGAAGCTAGCACAAGGAGTCAGATACTACTGAAGAAGTACAAACAACCGACCATTTTACTTACATCTTTAACGATCGATTGTATGTACGAGTTCCACTTGAGGTCATACGTGAGGCCCAATATTCTCTCAAGGCATGGTGGCACCTTGGGGGGAATTCATTTATCATGACTTCGAGGTCCGATCGGCTGTGATAGAATGTAACTAGTTTGGTTTTCGAGGCATTAAATGTAACCAGCTAGTTTTTCCCCACTCAGAAATTAGTACTACATCGGAAGAGAGATCAGCTGCCAATCTCCGATCGTCAAGAGGCTTAGAGGTACACAGATGTATAACGCCATATCATCGGCACAGATGTTTACAAATGATTTGAGTATAATCACATGTGTAAAGAGGGCTGGTCTGAGAAGTGACTCCTGGGGGACGCCTCCATTGACCGCCATAGCCTCGGTGGACTGGCCGTTAATAACTCCCTTCGGGGATCTACCTGCTAAAATGAATTTTATTATTGAGAAGATTCTTCCAGTGATTCCATAGCTGGAGAGCTTGTGTAGCAAACCTTTGTACTACGCTATGTCAAGGGCCTTTGATATATCTAATGTTATGGTCTTCGAGGTTGTCGTCAAGAGCCTCACTAATTCTGCATGTGATCGTAGCAGTGGGTCGGGACGATCGAAATCTGTATAGCTCGTCGCACAACAGGTTAATCCTATCTAAGTGTTCGACAAACTTCTTGCTGATTACAGCCTCAAAAAGCTTACTGATGATACTGAGAATGAGTCTATACTAGGAGGGGAAGATCGCTCGTCCGCGTATTTTAAGATCGGGCGTACGCTTGACACATTTCATAGGTTTATGAGGAATTTCTCCTTCAAGCAGCGATTAAATAACTTTGCTAGGATCGAGGATAATTCCTAGATGATATTCTTAAGGACAACGACTGGAGTTTTGTCTGAGCCAGAAGCTTTCTTAGGGTTAAGGCTTTTGGTAATTCTAAAGAATATGTGCTGAAATGAAGATATTTCTGAGACTGTGCTCACTGAGAAATAGAACGTTGAGGATGGGATGGCCTTTGTCACCTAATATTGAGTTTAAGGCAAAGATCGAGGCGAAGAGCTTTGCCCTGTCTGTCGAGGAAGGTATGTCCTCGGGGCTATTTATAATAGTGGGCACAGAGGCTTTGTTCCTAATGGAGTTGGTGATCTTCCAGATTTGTTTCCTTTCATTCTTGGCCATGGCGAATGATCGTCCTATGGAACGGTAAACCAGAGCATGTCATTGGTTTGTCATCAATGTGAACCCTGACTAGGAAATGGCCTGACTTGCCTGTGTGGGATACAACTTTTGCGAAGAATTTATCAGGGCAGGATGTTAGAAAACGTTCGAGGAGGTTCGCCTGCAGACCCGTCGCGTCTGACAAACGGGTGGGTTCTTCGATGATGTGGGTTAAATCATAGGCGATGGAGAAGACCCTTCAGTATTTCCATTCTTCATTGGTTTTGTTCGAATGGACAAACCATCTATGAACGTTAGCCGAGGAAAATTCAGTGAGGATATTATCTTTCCTCTACGATATTCGATCGAAAATTAGTGACCCACAATCTTGAGGGAGATAGAGAGCAAAGACGAATGTGGTACTATGAATGTGCCACGCGGAAGTACATATATTGGAGATTAGGTTTTTTTTTGTTTCCTTGCTACAGGGAAACCCTTTCTTGATGTAGGATCCGAGTCCGTGGCTGTTGCGATTTAGGTAGCCATGGTTTGTTATAATGAGTGAGTAGCCCGGAATTGTAAGCTCCTGTGTTGAGATTGAGGCATTGGTAACTTTTTCAGACAGAAACAGGTGGTCGATTTGGACTGAAGAAGATGGAGTCCCACTTTTTGAAAGTTGGAAATTAGATTCTTCACATTGGTGCGGAATTGGTCCAAAGAATGTCAAAAATCTTTTAAAGACGTAAAGAACATGTTAACATCTGAATTATCGTTAATGGATTTTAATCCTGATTTAGAAATAATAGTAGTATCAGGTACTAGCGAGTATAGCATTGGAGCAGTTATTTGTCAAATATTAAAGGATGTCATAATAATAGCAGTTGCCCATGCATCGAGAATGCTAATAGCGGCTAAAAGAAAACAATAGTTAAATCGAAAAAGAAACACTAGCTATAGTTTTTGCAGTGAAAAAAAATTCCCCAAAAGATAAACAGTAGAAAATTTATTCAGCAAATCCATTATTGACAATTTTGGGCTCTAAAAAAGGTATTCCGAGACATACTGCGAACAGGTTGCAATGTTGGTGAACGATTTTATTAAATTATGATTTTAAAATGGAGTATTTGCTATCAAAGAAATTGGGATAATGGTTTGACCAGATTAATCCCAAAATTTTAAGGAATCTTTCGAGGAGACGATGATTGGTTCTTTACTTTCTGAAGATGAGATAAAAAAAATTGAGTAACACAATAACTTGTGACGTTAGACTAACTTAAAATACAATCCAAGAAGGATAGCTACATGTTAAAAATGCTGAATGACGTAAAAGCGAGATGGAAAGAAAGAAAAATAAACCAGGTGTTACTGAAAATAATAAGTCTTTTTCCATTTGTGATGAAGTACTTATGTACGCTGAAAGAGTAGTAATTCCTCTTTCTTTACAAAAAAGAAAAAAGAAAAAAAAGAATAATTTTAAAGCAGTTCACTTTTGAACATTCTGGCGTTTCAAGAATAGAATCCCTTACGAGAAGTTACGTATATTGGCCTAAAATGGACTAGGATATTCCAAATTTGGTTAAATCCTGCAGAATTTATGCTTTAGCGCCAAAATTACTACCTGTAAATTATCAACCTTGGCCTTATACTGATAAATCTTGGTCTAGTTTGCCTGTTGATTACGCAGGATCTTTGAATAGTGTGTACTACAAGTAAATCCCGGCGTTGCCTGGGAGTAAACTTCCTCTGAATGGAAGATCATAACCGCCAAACCCATTTTGTACACGCATATAAGGCTGAAATCTAGTAGAACTGATGGCTGCCCACGTAAAGAAACGTAATGTACACAAGTTGTCCCTATTCCTCAGCACAACGGAAGAAATATTGTAAGGCTTGAAAGGAAGCAATGGACAACCATGGTAGCATCAGCCGTTTGTCATTAATAAGACACCTCCAATTAAAAGTTGTCAAGTTCAATACGAAAACGGGCCTTAGGAAGATTTGGTGAGTTGTGGCAGATGGCTTTGTATTCCGATGGGATGGTTTTATTATCCCTGAGTGCAAGACATTACATGCAGTCCTATGTTAGCTGCAACGTAGTAAAACGCAATAACGTGAAAGGTAGACGTGTATTTAGCTCAAAAGACGGCGTTGCAACTACCGCAAACAGAACCACATAACAAAAGTATGGGAAGGTGCTGGGGTGAGTACTTGTAAGTGACACAATTTTTTTGTAATTTTTAATAGCCAGTTGAGGCGAGCATGAAGCGCACGTCGCGTTACCTGAAGCAGCGCTTATGGTGAGGGGAGAAACACACCAACGGTGTACGGCAGAGAATGGATATTATAACTCTGCATGCTGTTATTCTTTTAATGTCCCGCTTCTTTTTGCTGAGGCCTTAATTGCATGGACGCACTCGACTTTTCAGACAAACGAATCCACCTTCCCACGTATTGGCTTTGTGTTACAACTGAATATGGTTACGTGGTCGGCATATAAGTGCAAATGCAGCTATGGTGGGGTTTAAGTGATAAGGGAGCATCTGGTGAGCAAGACAACCTTTAATGAAATGTCTTAGTAATGGCAAGTGGATACTACGAAGACCTTTAAATAAACTGGGTTCAAAAATGAAGGAACCTACGATGCAGCTGACATAAAGATGTGTACATTGCGTTTAAACGTGACCGACCATGGGTTTTAGGACTTCTGCGTAGGTAATATTTTTAGCTTTGTTTGTTGGAGAGTAAACGTAAACGTTATCCTTACTCCCGACTCGGAAGCAGCCTACGTAAAGCTGTTCATAGGCGAAACACTGTTCACCTAAATGCAGACCCGCGACAATGAGCGTCTGTCCTTGCGATTTGGCCATTGTTGTTGAGCCGTGCTCGCCGTACCCCAGGGCTTTCTGAAGCTCTGGCATACGACGATTAGCGGTCTGCACAGGGTTTTCTAAAGCTCTGGCAGATGCAGTAGAGCTGGCATTTCTTAAACGACGAATAACGGTTTGTTGAGGTTGTTCCAAAACCCTGGAATTTACTATAGCCCTAGTATTCCTAAGACGATGCGAAGTGGTTTGTCCAGGGCTTTCTAAAGCTCTGTAGCGCTGGCATTCCTTAAACGCCGAAGGATTGTCTGTGTTGGGAACTTGGAAGCCCTGGCCCTAGAAACGCGTATTACGTCCTGTGAATTCTGTACTAAACGCTCTTCAGTTGAAAGTCTAGCGCGATGTGATGACATAACTGATGCTACTGATGCCAGCCTTTCAGTCCGTTCAGCGTTACTTTCCGTGGAGATGCGGGCAGCAGAGCGTGAGGCCACCTGAGAAAGGAGCAACGAAGTTTTCTCTGTGGTCTCACGTGCCCTTGCTGCTCTTGTAGCGGAGGCAGCAGCCATGAGCCGTCCAAAAAGTTTTCTTCTCTTAGGCGGCATTTTAACCAATTTTAAAAAGGCAACCGTAATAAAAGGTATGTAGGTATTTTGAGTGCAAAAAATACGTGTAGTCTAAACGTAGGCAGGTTAGAGGAACCCCCCAAATGTATGTAACTGTATCAAAAGGGGATCGAAGACAAAAAAGTGAAGTTTAAAAAATTCAGCTAAAGCTAAAACGGTGGTAGGTAATTTGTGAAGTAAATTCGATAAACGCGGAAACGGATGTAGTTATAACTAAAAAGTAATCAACAACTTGCGGTTTCCGTAAGAAGCGGATGAAGTGAGCCAAGTGCGGAACAGTAATCGCAGAAGTGTGAACACGCGCGTGAGTTATGGTATAAATAGGCGGTTGGCTGGTTGACCTTGAGTGCACATACTAAGGTGACGTACGTACGCAGGTGCACACGCGTGCGTAAGAGAATTACTCACGCGTATGATTGGATGGGCCCAAGGCTAAACGCTTGCAATCGTTCCAATGAGCTCGCAGCAACCTTGAACAGTTGACGCGATTGGTTAACCTCCAGGTGGGTTAGTCAAATCAGTGCGCAGTGGCGGATGACGTTTCAAAATAGTATCTGGCGACTTTATTGTATCGGTTTTTTTATTCATAAATATGAAAGCTATGTAGTTCTTTATCCTAAAATAGTCATTGACTTTTTGATTTACATCGTCACCGATGTAGCGCAGTCTCTCAAAGTCAGCCAATCAGAAAATGGGATTTTCAAGCTTCATTTTTCTTTGAAAATTTTGAGCAGCCAGGAGATATGAGGTGGTTTTTTTGATCAAAAGTTGAAAATACAAGCGTTTTGGCACTTCTTACGAACAAAATTTGAAGCAATTTTAATTTCGTTTACTGATGGATGATGAAGGTATTTAAGTAGCACGAATTTAGATGAAAATGTTCGAGAACGTTTTTAGGCAGCGATGTGCAGTAGTAAAAATATAGCGAGTAGGTGCCTTTTGCTAAACGTAAACGGCATGAAAAAACATAACATTCCCTCGGTGTCCTCTCGAATGAAAAAATGCAATCAAATGTGAAAAATTGGACAATTGGGAGGAGCTTAAAAGTGGTGGCGTGAAGTGGTATGAAATGATAGCTCACTGAATTCAATCCTATGCTTTAGTAGGTTAAATGGGCTACAAACACCTAAAAAGCAGCAGATTCTCCTTGTTTTTACTGATTTTTCTGGTAAAATCTGACATGTAGCTTTGTAAATTCCTTTTAAAATGGCTTTGACGTTTACTTTACTGTGCAAATGCAGAAAACATGGAAAGTAATGTATGCCTGCATTGAAACATTAAAAGATCCTTTTTAAAAACCATGGTATGAGCTTTAAATCCTGAAATAAATGTAGGCTACCTGAAACGTCTACCCCATTTGGGATGCTTGATGCGCGCACACATGACACCCCACCCCCGTTCACACATGATCTCGCATGACCCCGGAGCGTAAATGGGCCAATCAGCAGCAAGCATTACGCGTGACTAATAACACTAATCCGATTGGCTTTTGGAGCGCAAAGTTCGGCTGCGACAGAAATTATTCATTGTGATAACTTTTACATCTGAAACCAAAATATGGCCATTCTTGTCCTTTCTTATTCCCATATAAGCACTTAATCCGACTTTTTTCCAATTATGCTACCGCTATTAATTCTGACATGAAAAGTGTCCATATCTGCTTGTGTGCAGTGAACGCACATAATTACATACGCGTGCGTCCGATCAAAAATGAAAAATCGATAATATTGATTTAAATATTGACTTAAATCAATTTTGGCGTCGTCAAAATCTCTGAGGGGCCATTAGCAATAACTATGTCAAATTTGGTTGAAATTGGTTGAAAAATGTAGGAGATCCGATCAAACATATAAACGAATACACACACACACACACACACACACACACACACACACACACACACACATTCTGCCTTTTATATATGTATAGATTATTCGGAGAAAGTTTTTCTAAATGGCCTGAAATATTTAAGTGTAGAAGGCCTAATTCCACTGTAATTCTAAATGATCTACATGAAATCTTGCTGCCGTGCCTTCAATAACAAATAGTAAGGTTTTACTAGATAGAGTTACTAGCCTCGTGCCTAACCAGTTTCAAATTTAGAGTTTACCTTCTCGTAGACTGGTCACCAACCACAGCTAAAAGGCCCAGTCAGCTCTACTATTTAACTCATAGCTAGGTGAAAACTGATGGATTTATACCTTTCACCAGGGTATCTGCGCGTAAGTGAATGCAATTAATTCGACTAGAATTGAAACTTGACTTTCCGATATCTTACTTCAAGCCGCAATTCATTACACCACTCGTACATCTGTGAAAACATGATCTCTGTCAACATAGTTCACGAAGAAATGTGCCAAGAGCAAGTATTAGATATAAAAATCCATGATACTCTGAGTACGGATTCATATATGGAAAGTGAACTATTTAATTCCATTACTAATAATAGTTTTACACACAACACACACATATATATATATATATATATATATATATATATATATGTGTGTGTGTGTGTGTGTGTGTGTGTGTGTGTGTGTGTGTGCACGTGTGTGTGTGTGTGTAATATATATATATATATATGTGTGTGTGTGTGTGTGCACGTGTGTGTGTGTGTTATATATATATATATATATATATATATATATATATATATATATATATATATAAAGAGTAGGGTTTAGTGGGTTAGATTGGATATGATTGTGTGAAGTTTTAACAGCTGCCGAAAGCTTAGTACCATGCTCAGTCGGCAGGGGCTGAGGACCGTTTTTTATGGGTTGTTCCCACCCTGTAAACACAGCATGTCTGTTCATTCATACACAGTTAAGTGTTTCTAAAACGATCGCTCATTACCGATGGCCAGTGATAACAGATGGTGGGAGGAAGACAGGAGAATATTCAGATAAACAATGGTGGATGTGCATAGGAAGTTTCTCTCTGTGTGTGCACATTTCACAGCCATGAACGGAGACCACTGACATCAACCAAATGAATGTGTATTCTCTATTGACCTTAATTAAAATGCTTCTAGATAACGTCGGGAAAAACTTCAAGTTAATTGTATCGTAACGAATATTAATGCTTGTTTTCATATTTATGTTGCAACTGTGTGCGTCAGAGAGGGAGGGAAAGACAAAGAGAGGGAGAGTGAGGGACAGAGAGGGAGGGAAAGATGAGTGAGCGGGAAAGAGAACGGAAAAGCGAGAGAGAGAGAGAGAAAGAGAGAGACGTGGGTGGAGATGAACGAGCGGAAAGAGAGAAAAAGCGGAAAAGAGAGAGCGGAAAAGAGAGATGGAGAGAGACGACCGAGTGGGAAGAGAGAGAGAGGGGGGAGAGGGAAAGTGAGGGAGAGAAGGAGAGATGATTGAGTGGGAAAGAGAGAGTGGAAAAGAGGTGAGAGAGAGAGAGAGAGAGAGAGAGAGAGAGAGAGAGATGAACGAGCGAGAGGGGAGACAAGCAGAAAAGGGAGAGTGGGAGAGATGATCATGCGGCAAAGAGAAAGCGGAAAAGAGAGATAGGGAGAGACGACCGAGTGGGAGAGAGAGAGAGAGAGAGAGAGAGAGAGAGATTGAAAAAGAGGGAGAGGGAGCGATAAGCGAGTGGGAAAGAATAAGGAGGAGGTAGAACAGGAAAGAGAGAGAGAGAAAGACAGAAAGAAAGAGAGAGATGAGCTAGCTAGACAAAGAGGCGGCATCAAAGAGAATAATGGTGTTTTAATTTGCTTAAATGTCACTTGGATATGGTGATAAAAAGCAACTCATTCGAAACACTTATTTACCATGTGGTAAATATATAAGACAATTTGGAAAACTTGTCTTTTGAAATGCTTCGTCGATGGATCGGCGTCATCTGACAAATGGATTTCATTTCAACAAAATTCAAATTAACGAGACAAAACGCTATTCATGTTGAGTATATGAAGGCTAGATTCTTATTATTCGTTTTAGAAATTAGATTTTACCTACTTTTTTTATAGACTTTCCTATTAGAAAATGTGCGCGTGATGGGCTTAGTGGTTGGTTGAAATTAAGTAGACGGCCTGCTGAGAGAAGGTATATAGGCCGGCGGAGAGAAGTCCCGTTATTTTTGCTTCTACATTCGGAGTAACAGAGGAAGAAGGTTTATAGTCTCGTCCTTTTATAGTCCTGAACAGCGTCGCCTAGCGGATGTCTTGGAAGATAAGTCATGGGGGGTTTGATCTTTCCCCCTACTTTTCATGCCTTCAGGATATTCCTTAAATTTTAAATTCTCTAACCTAGCTTACCTAATGATATGTACCAATCATTTTCATCTACTACTTATTGTAAGTATCCATTTCCTTTTAATCATTATATTTCACATTGCTCATAGATTCCGTCAATGTTATTCTTTGTAGTTGTCGGCAAAACCACATTTCTGTTGTTGTCACTTTTAATTCTTTTCATATGTGAACTGAATGTTCAGCATTCACTGACATGTAGGAGGTTAGATATAACGTTGTCGTTCAGCACACTTTTCTTTGTTTTTAAAGACATTTTTCTAATTTTTTTACAGTAATGTTTACTCTGTACAAGACTCCGGGGGTGGGGGGCACTCGCGGTAAAGGGTTACGTTAGGAGGCAGTTTCTACCTTTACAGAGGGGGCGGGGAAATACCGGTTAACCCTAGACTTGAAAAGGTTAAGATTGTAGCAATCAGGGAAACATCTTAGGAGTCGCTTCGCGGGAAGTAGCTGTTCGAGAGGAACTGTCTTTGTGGGGGAATGTCGGTTGTTTGCTACACTATAAGTAGCATGGCGGGTCCTAGCCATGAAGGTCAGACCTGATGGCACCAGGAGATCCAGTTAATCCGAGCACTTTCAATAGGTAATTTCTTCACCTGTTCAATTTTCGACGTCTTGAATACGTACCTAACACCCTGACAACAGAACAATTATCCAGCATTTACAAAATAGAAATATAGTAGTGCATTTCACTATCTGTCTATATTTCTGAGATGCAGTATTATGTACATTATTTACATTATTCGGACTATTGTCCTCATCCTTGTCGCCATATTTATTAAAACGTTTCGGCCGTTGTACGCTCCGGCCTTCTTCAGAGGGAAATTTACAGGAGATAACTGATAACTGACATCCATTAAACATGGCACGTGGAACTAGAACAGTCTACCCCAGCGATCGAAATAAAGGGTTCAGTTCGAAATTCCAACCACCTGAAGAAGGCCGGAGCGTACAACGGCCGAAACGTTGTGACAAATATGGCGACAAAGATGGGGACAATAGTCCGACTAATGTAAATACATTACTACGGATATTATTTTACTGATTTTTTTTATTGGTTTATATAAATATTATGAAAGTATTATAAGTCTACAATTGCTAGTCTGATCATCAAAATATTTTACCTAGTATAGGATGTGATATTGCGTTGGTGCATAATTATCAGGCTTTTTAAAACAATGTTTATTATGAAAAAAGTAACACAACAATTCAACAATAACATTTTTAAATGATTATCCCGGAGCGTATGATTATCGACACGTATTTTTATAACCTGAAAATAAAATAATATTTTTACTAAAAAAAGTAAGCAAAACAACAAAATTTATTAACAAATAGTTCGCCTACAAAAAACGCATGACAATTATGCACCAAGCCAATAATTAAAATTGGGTTGTATAAAATGGAATGGAATTCTTTAATCGTGCCAACAGCTATAAAAATACAAAATCACAATTCATTTATATGACAAAAAGACAAGGAATGTTGTTGCTGAACAACAGAAGATGTAAAAATACGTTAGTCGGCGGTACATTTGTATGTGGTGTCCAGCACAAAATTATTTTCTCTAGTATCCAAAGAAATCATTACGAGTTATATCGGCATAAATACGATAAAAAGTAAAAAAAAAAAAAAGCAAATTACACAATGAAGTTTCATTAAATGCTTCGTTACTCTAATTGGTTTTTCTTTCTTTAAAATGACTTTTGTAGTTAAATTAATGTACCTGGAAAACAACCTAACCAAAATAACTAAACTAATTTGATCGTTAGACAAGTACAGCTGTTAGTCATGCAAGGGAGATAATCATGTTTATTTTAGAAGGTTTAAAACTCATAAATTTTTCTTTTCAACATTTTCATGAATAAACTATGTTATGAAGATCCGATTTCTGTTTCTGCGCGGTTTGTTATCATGGCTTGGATAAATGAATGAAGATCTTTGTGAGCTTCCTCCACATCTGTTACAAGATCTCAGGTGGCTTTTTTTTTATGCCTACACGAGAGAAGCATGTTTTCCTACAAAGACTGCAGCAAACAATTTGGCAGCTGGCGAAGACTAACCTCTCGGAGTTGCCTCTTATGCACTTTTTTGTGGCTTATATCGGCCAGGGTTGTTGCCTGATATATCCTGTGCTATCAAGTCTTCTTGACGCGTGCTTCTGTTTTCCATTGACGGTGGTCAAGTCCATGAGTCGTGAGTACCCATTTCAATGAGTTTTTTTTCTCTTCAATGGGATCATACTTTACCGTCGTCAAACTAGTTCTCTACATTGGAGGGTTTATTAGAAAAAGAAGAAAAAATCAGAACATTGTAACGCGATTTTTGATAGAGCAATATTATTACAAATGCTCTAACTTAAAAAAAATGGCGCAGTTACCAGCCTAACTGATAACTTAATAATAATAGTGTGGAGTTTACATTCGCTACGTTGCTTTTATATTTGTTACAAAAAATGAAAAGAAAATTTTATCAGCATTGAAAAAAAGTTGAAAAATGGTGTATGAAATTATGTCGCCCTTGAAATAATTATGCAGATACTTTATGAATAAATTATTAAAAGTGTTTTTATGGGAATAAGTTTAATTTGCAAAAATAATCCTTATTTTATGGGCTGATACCATTCTTGGTTATTTTATGTAAGAATTTTGTTTTCCTTTTTCTCTCCCATATAACTTTGCAGATTTTATGGTAACGGTGAAATTAAGTATTTCCGAGCAGGCATTCAGTGACCGAAGAATTAGCGTTGATGTTGGTTGAAATTTATAAAATCTTTTCCGGAAAATATATTTTCAGGAAATTGCCATTCTTCAGTTCACTGTTATCGCACTTTCTAGTATTGATGGTGGGGGGGGATTATTTTCATAAAGTTTTATTGCAAGACAAAACGTTGAAAAGAATGTATGTTTGAAAATCATTTGATATTCAACTCCTGTTGATGAGGGATTACTAAGAGTACACGTAAAACTAACATCAGTTTCAAATGCAGTTAAAGTCTAGCTAATTATGGAGTTCCCTTTTTTATTTCTTTGCAAATAATTAGTTCTGAAACTGGATAGTCACACGAGAGTGAGTTTAACGTAGGCGTGAATATATAATATGTAAAATTGTTCGTAAAGGTTTGTTGCTATTAAATATGATCTACAGTGTTTATATCAGGTGAAAAACGGATTGAAAATGAAATTTAGTTTCGACGATATACTGGAAATAAATTCAGATACAACTAAATGCAATTCGTTTTGCAAAAGAAAGACTAGGTATATATATATATATATATATATATATATATATATATATATATATATATATATATATATATTGTTTCATGTTTAAATGAAATCTTCAGGCCAAGTGTGTTGTGTTTTGACTCAGCTAACAATATGTTCCGGTCAGTGGTGCATTATTGGTAGAATTATTGGTAGCATTATATAATCCTAAAGGCGGTAATGTTTATGTTTAAAATTATTCTATAGGCTATTGAGTAGGAGTAATTATGGAGTAATTATGGATCGGAATACGATCATTTTACCTATTTTATTGAGTTTATATATATATATATATATATATATATATATATATATATATATATATATATAATGTGCATGTGCGTGTTTGTGTGTGTGTACATGTGTGTAAAAGTATGATGATGGTCAACTTCACGATTCAATGTCATCTTCAGATGAAAACGCCATTGATGCATCCAACTGACAGTTGATTCTTGATTGATGTTGATATGCATGCAATCTCTACACTGTCTATATCTATATGGCCTCTGTCTTCGATATTGATCGTTTTTCTTCTATGAATTTTAACAATATATATATATATATATATATATATATATATATATATATATATATATATATATATATATATATATTGAAAAAGAAAGACATCTGGGTCATTAACACACTAAAAAGAGAATGTCTCATATCGAGAATATTTAACATCGAAAAACGTAAGAAAAAAATTAATTATATTTTAATGATATGTGGAAATCTCCACGCTTTGCTTGATGAAGGTCGCGAGACCGGAAACACATGTAATAAAATTATGGTAAATAAAGCATAATATTTTTTAAAAAATCCACATTACAACCAAAAACGTTTACGGTTTCTCTGTTCTTTTTAATATACACACTTTTCTCTCGTTGGAACTACTATAATATATATTATATATTATATATATATATATATATATATATATATATATATATAAATCACTTCGACCCCAAACAAAGCGATAATACCACTAAGAAGCAACGTGTTACTGGCAGTGAAAGAGAATGAGAAGACTTTAGTGTGAAAAGCGGATAATATAAGGAGATATTTTGTTCCTGGATATCAATTCAGAGAACGCCTCCTGAAAATATTTATAGAAAAGAACCAAAGTCACTGCTTTGGGAAAGTGACAGAAGTCAAGATCCTAGATCTGGAACAATAAAATTACTGACTCTTTTTTGGGGGGGGATTTTATCAATAACCATCCACATCAATTTTTATTCAACCGACAACGTCTGTGTAATTACAGTTTTTCAATTTTCGAATGTTTCATATCGTGATCGAAAACAGGGATAAGCTGTTTGAGTCATTATGAAAAACCGTGTAATATAAGTTTGAAAAGCAAGATTCCATTTTCTATATCTTGCTATTTTATAGGTAGCTTAAAGTTTTGAATCAGTCCAAATTGACGTCATTTCCTGCCAAAATACATCTTTCCTACACACACACACAAACACACACACACAAACGCACACACACACAGACACACACACAAACACACACAGACGCACAGATATATATATATATATATATATATATATATATATATATATATAATGATACAATATGGTAATCCGTATGGAATTTTCAGGAGGATATAGATTCAGGGAGAACTCTATGACAAAGGACAGAGAAAAAATCTTCAAGACCTACAAATAAATCACTGATTTGTTTGTTGGTCTTGAAGATTGGGAGCAGTTGTTTTTAGAGCTCTCTTGAAATAAGATTTATTACCTGTGGGATTTTAAGTGTTTGATATTCTTTTAATAATAATAATAATAATAATAATATATATATATATATATATATATATATATATATATATATATATATATATATATATATATATATATATATATACCTGTGTGTGTATGTGTTTGTGTGCGTGTATTTGGCTGAGCCTGTGATTGTTTGTGCTTACTTAATGACTTTCTGCAAATATTGCACGTACATACTGTCACAGATGTACACATATAATATGACTAATGCACCTGCAAGCATGCGCGCACACACACACACAAACACATACACACCCTCTCTCTCTTTCCTTCACTCTCTCACACACATATAGACACTCATTTGTCTCAGTATTGTGTTTTAACAATTCCTTTCCCCTTCTGACTCATTTATATCCATGGAAAAATAATGTTTACAAAAAGATGTATCTGTGCGAACATGAATGTAAGTAAATACATATTTCGAAAATGTTATGGTTAATATTGTCAAAATCACTGACCGCATTAAGTTGGTGTCACACATTGATGCAGTCTACGAAAATTCTGTTCTTGAGGCATCGTGTCAATAAGACTGATCGCAACTCGATAACTTTTCGGAGAATCCACGCAGAGTAAATGATGTCAGTTTTCTGGAGCTCTACAATCTTGGCCCTAATTCTTCGTAAGCACTTTTACAGTTTTCTAGGTGGTGTTCCAAGCACAGCCATTAATTCAGTTCTACATTCAGGTTCCAAAGCTTCTTCAGCTCCCGAGAGAGATCCTGGTATTTTTCAATGTTTTCATTTTCTTTGTTGTCCACTCTTGTATGATATGGAAGAGCAAAGTCAATTTGACACTTGCTATTTTTCCTTATTTATATCAATAAAGTCAGATTTTTGTGTTTCAATGACAGGATCTCTCTGAAATGATAAATCCCATGATAATATTATTATTGTATATTATATTATATAATTATATTATTAATGACATCATTGATTGAAAGAATAACAACATCTAGTTTTTGTAGAAGCAATACCTAGTGACTCTTGCTGGAGGATAATTCAGAGAAAGTCTCCTCAATATTCAAGGATTATCCTAAAAATGCTTGTTGTATTGAAAGATTCTGCCTCAACAAGAGACTTAAGTCTTACTTTAAATGATTAATTTCATCAGGATGAGAGCAAGAGATAATCTTTTGAAATTCTATCTTTTTCTTTACAAGAGATTTCATTTAACTTTTCCGTGGCTTACATGGGATGTCATCATAACTTGTTTTAAGGCAACTTGTGCTTAGTTTTAATTTGTCGATGATTTACAAAAGATTAAATTTAAGATGTGTAATGGTTTATCTTCTATTTAACCTGTTAGTCGTTTACAAGAGATTAGGTTTAACCTTTATTTTACGAGGGTTTAATTTTAACATCTTTATATTGAACTTGCTTATGGTTTATCAGGCTTTCATTTTAATTTGCCTCTCTTTTTCAAAGGATTAAGTTTAAGCTGTGTATGTTTTATCTGGGATTTAACTTGTTATTGGTTTACAAAGGATTAGGTTTAACCTTTCTGCGATTTACCAGGGGTTAATTTTAACTTGTTTATGTTTTGTGAGGGAATAATTTGAACGTGTCTAGGGTTTACCAGCGATTAGTTTTAATTTGTCTATGGTTTGCAAATGATTAAGTTTAATCTGTATATGGTTTATATGGGATCTAACTTGGTTTGAACTTACAAGGGATTAGGTTTTACATGTATGTGTTTAATTAGGGAATAGTTTTAATTTGTTTGTGGTTTGATAGGGATTCATATTAAATTGTCTATGGCTTACCAGGGATTAAGTTTAAATTATCACTAGCTTACCATGGATTACTTTTTAAAATTCTCTACGGTTTACCAAGGATTAGCTTTTGACTCGTCTATTGTTTACCTTCCAAATATTTCTACTTGTCTGTGGTATTAAAAATAAAATATTTATTTTCTGCCTATATGTATATGTATGAATGTGTGTATTCGTGTACATCTGAAGTTTTGGCGTGATTGTCAGTTGAAGTTTGGCTTAGTTTTTTCAATATGACAGTAACTGTGGTTATTTTGTGTAACTTAAGGACATATCAAATAATTTAGCGACATATCAACAGTAATTGGGTTATTTAATATCGAATGCAAGTATATAAAAATAAAAGTAAATAGATAGGTAGATATGGGTCCGTTTTAGTGTCCAAAAATAGACATGTGTCCCGTTTAGAGACTAAAGGTAGACATGCTCAATTTACTCCCAAGAGTAAAGAGGTCCAATTTAGAGTAAAAAAAAAAAAAAAAAGTAGACAAAGTTCTGGTCCACACTAGAATATTAGACATTGGTTGGGTTGACACTTGAGTCCGTGAGTATCCATTCAAAAAGTGACCCCCCTCCTTTTTTAGGAGATTAGAAATTCTGCAAGTGTTGAAGTCAGCGTATACCAAGCCCCGCCGATAGGATATTAAAAAAATGAGGATAAATCATTTGAAATGAAGAAACGACGAGTTGAATTGTGATTATGAAAACATTTCAGTTCAGAATCAATGGCGTACATAGCGTTTGTGCCGCCTAGGGCGTTCGTGGCAGTTGTCATCTCTCTAAACAACATTCCAAAAACGGATAACATCTACAAAATATAAAGAAATATCTCAATTACAACCATTTATTCTGATTTGATTGAAGAAAAAAAAAAAAAAAGAAGTCCTCAAGCAGCAACAACAAACTACAAACATTGTAATATAACAAAAACTCTAAGTAGAAGTTTATGAAACTCATTTTGCTTTTATTGTGATGGGTGGTTACAAGCGAGAGGGGAGATGGCATGTGCTTATTTTATTAATACAATGATATTTAAATATAATTCGAAAAGAATCTTTTTCAGCATAAAATGTAATTAAGTTAACAATATGAAAAAACAAATCAAAACAAACAAGAAATAAGTCCTGACAGTAATAACTAACTAATCGTGTTCACCTCAAATAAATGTCCAGTGTATTACCTAACCCTAAAGGGAATCTACGTAAAACTGACTATAATGACAGAAGTACACAGGTGTAGGCTTTATTTAACTGAGAATACAAGTTTCACGTATTTCCTTTTATAGTCACAGTAAATAGAAATAGCTCTGTCAAAGAGGAGAGAGTAACAAAACAAAGGGAGGCCACTCTTGATTATTCATAACACTGACACAAGGAAAAAACGTGGAAAAACTGGCACAAATACATTTTGCATAATAAATGCCATGATAAAACAACATGCAGTCCGTGGACCATCTCCAGGCCCACAAAAATCATTACAATATAAAATATCCTCATCTTATCTCCCGTCAGCATTCGTTTCTACTTTATCCTTTGGTGAAATATTACGCATAGAGACAGAATGAAAATAGTCGAACTGCCCCTTCATTATTTACTATATCTCCAGAGGAAAGACCCGTCCTGGGTAAGACGATAAACTACGTCCAACAGCAAGGCCTCTGATCAGGAGGTTTTGAGGAGCGTGGAACCACCTCTTGATTTCTGGTGTTCCCAGGTCCACCCTGACCCGGTGTGGTAGCTCCTGTTAGGGTCCCAGCGATGGGCAAAAAGTTAACCCCTAAACTGGGGTCAAAACACTATGAAAGTGTAAAAATAGGTTTTAATACCAGGAATACTTTATAAAAAAATTATTACCAACAATACATTTTTGAAAAAAAAAATATTACCAGCAATACATTAAAAAAATATTACCAGCTATACATTAAAAAAGATTACCAGCTATACATTAAAAAAAATATTACCAGCAATACATTAAAAAAATGTTACCAGCTATACATTTTTGAAAAACATATTACAAACGAAGGGAAATTATTACTATAAATAGATTTTTGAAGGAAAAAATATTACCAGAAATAGATATTTGGAAAAAAATATTACCAAAAATGAAAATTTTGTCGGCATTAATTAACCAATTGAGGTTGATATGTCGTAAAACAATACAAACCAAACCAAACCAAACCAGATGAAAGATTTGCAATCAAAATATAAAAACATTCTCTTTCGCCTTGAAACTTAGTCAAGGTTTTTTAAATAGTTATCCATAAAATATCTTAGTTTCCAACAGAAATTATTTGCTTATATCGGTCATCTTTTCAAAAAAAAAAAAAATATTTGCTTGCTTTTTTTTTACATATATTTTATCACCTTCACATTAACAACAACCCATTGCATCTCAATAATATTGCATTCATAAAAAAAATAACATACTGTAGCTTATAAAATAACCTAGAGCCGTTCAGAAATCAATTTATGTGTATAAATATGGGAATAAATGTTGTGCAGGGATGTCGGCACCCTGGGGACACTTAGTGAAAGTATTTAAAAGTAATGGAACAGGATGAACACGCAATAACGCGCAGTTGATGGTCTTCGTCACGTCAGTAAATATGGTGGAGAAAAAATTGTTTTTGCCAACGCATAAAGTCAGCAACAAATGACACTAGTTTGGTGAGTTTGAGGAGGGCGAAGGGGGGTGGAAACTTGAGAAAGGCGCAAAATGGCAAGATATAAAACGTATTATTCTTGGTGGATCTTGAAAGAGGCATGAATCTCAGACATACGAAAACAAAGAATATCTATTCGAAAATACGAGCGCGCACACATACACACACGCGCACACATTCACAGGCGCACACACACGCACGTACATGCACACGTACACATTTCTTTTATTTGTTCTTTCTTTTCAGCATAGTTTCTCAATTTCCTTCACTCTCATTAATCCCTTGCGTCTTAGTGACTTCATCACCTTGTTTGCTGAAATGATTAACACACACAGCGCACACACACACACATATATATATATATATATATATATATATATATATATATATATATATATATATATACCAGTTCTCTGTAATCGGCCCTTCAAAAAGTATATATATATATATATATATATATATATATATGCATGTGTGTGTGTGCGTGTGTTGTTTATATTTACGCACGCTCTATCCTTGATATTGAGTACTTTCCCCCATAAATGTAGCATACCATAAAATTAGGCACCTCCATTGAATTTTCCATACCTAAGGATTAAAATGAATGTTTAAAAATGAAAAAGCATTTTGGGAGATTTCATTTTAATTTTAATTGAAAGCTAAATGATTAATTTTACTATTTCCAGAAAGCAAAATACTCTGGTGTATTTAAAAAAGAAATGATATAGATTTGAATGGCAACTCTTTGCTCGTTTTCACAAAATCGGTTACAAGCAGCCATTTTCTCACATTTTAACCCATTTGTAAACAAAATTTACTTGTCGGTTTTAAAATCTCCCCAAAATAAAATATATATTTGCGACACGTTATTTAGGAAAATTAGCTAATTTAAAGTTAAATTAATCTGATCTGAAACAGTTATTACTTATAGCATAAAATTAATTAATAGGTATACAAGCATATTTTAACCACATGCCTTGTTTTTCTGACGTGCCTATTGATGTAATTGACGGGATAGGGTGTTGATAGCTAAGGATGGGTGACTAAAATTGACATAAATTTACGAAATCTAAGTGAAACCATTTTTTTTGTTTTTAACTACCTAGTAATTTTTATAAATTAACATAATATTTTCAGTAATTATCTAATATTTTATTGAGTTTTAGTTACTATAGTGTTATAGCCTTACGTTTGAAGGTGCTTTCTGAAAATAATAAAATTTAAAGTACTATAAAAAGTATAAACTGATAAAAAGTAAAAAAAAACTACTAACAAACTAAAAATCACGTTTCTTCTAGGTTGTCACTTCTTAAAAAAATACTCAACTGAAGTATGACCTGTATTGAAATACATAAAATAAAAATATTTAGTGAAATAGAAATTAAAAAAGTAAAATTTTTTTAAAGTTTTAACTTAGAAGGGATGATGTGCATAGCCTGTTGAGACGTAAAAACGAAATGAATAAAGAACTGCAGACAAGTTAATTTCTCAGTAAAAGGCGGATAGCTCTTACGACACGTGACCTTTTAATAATAATGTCATGTATAGAATACCATACATACAAAAATGGAAATATTTAAATTAAAAGAATATTTAAAAAATAAACGACTTTTATTAAGCTTTTCAATTTTTGAAAATATAATTTCCACTTAATTACAATATAACTTAAAGGAAAGAAAGTAATGCTGAATTTTAAACGATTTTTGAACTATTATAAATTATTACATTTAAAATTAAAAAAAATGAAAATAATTCTTATAAAAATTCATTATTCATCGAAAAAAAATTAAGACAATAGTGACCTTAATATATCTTATTCATAAAAGCAATTAAAAGTTTTCTAATTAAATAATGTCAAAGTTTTATTGCATTTTTTAGTTTACAATTCGGAGCACATTTTCGGGAAATGTGGAGTATTTTGAATAAAAATGGATGCTTTACATTCTCCAAGGAGTCCTACCTTTAACTGATTAAAATGTTTGGGAAGAAAATTTAATTTCTCTAAAAATTTCATGAAATTAAGTAGAGAGTGGAAACATATGTAAAAAAAAAATTATCAAGATTTTCTAGAAGAAAATCAAAAATAATTTCATTAATTTGTGAATAAGTCCTGAAAGTTTAATTAAAATCCGACAATTATTTGATTTTTGCAAGAATATAAAAATCAGTGTTTTTTTTTCTCTGGAAAAAAGGGTAAATATTACGTCGACCGCTAACGAAAAAAAAAAAGAAAAAAAAGAAAAGATTTTTAATCTAAATTTTGAACGTGCTAGAAAAGATTAAAAAATTTAATAAAATAATTAAGAAATATTTCGTCTTTCTTCTTAATAATGACATAAATATTTTAACGATAAATCTTTGTTTTTATTAAATTTAGGTCCTTTTTCATCATGCTATGCTTTTTTCAGCGAAAAAGTAGAGGTACCTACATAAAATTTTATTTTACTATCTTATATATATATATATATATATATATATATATATATATATATGTATATATATGTATATATATATATATTATCAACCCGAGTAAGGTGATAATACCACTAAGAAGCAAAGGGCTAGTGAGGGTGAAATAGACAAGGAAACCAAATTCTAAGCAAGAAACAGGAAAAATGAACCTGAATCAAAAGACCGGGTTGGATCGTGGATCGGAAGATATTCAAATACTCAATCTTCGAATAGTGCTGATAAATACACTTTAACGTTGTTTTTAATGGTGCTCAATATTAAAGATAGAATCACTATAATCCGATATATTTCTCTTGCTCTCTTCAATATATATATATATATATATATATATATATATATATATATATATATATATATATATATGTATGTATGCATGTGTGTGTGCGTGTGTGCGTGTGTGTTTGTACCTTACAAAGTGAAATAAGGTGATGATCTTTGCCACGCCTGTAAATATGTGAGTGTGCGCGTATGTGTGCACGGGTTTAAGTGAACATTGAAGTCAACAGTTAGAGGAGACAGTCTGTTTCATGCTAGACGTAATCGTCAGACCACGAGTGCTGTTTTCTCGCCTATTTATATATACGGGTCATTGGTGTATTGTGGGTAGTCTATTTTGGTGGTCATTTTGCCGGAAGTCGTTTATTTGTTTATTTATTTATTTGGGTTTCATTATTTTGCTTGTCATTATTTATTTTATTTTTATTTTTTATTTTTATTTCTTATCTTATATATATATATTTTTTTTCTTTTAAATCGGTGTTTATGTTAAAGTAGTAAAAATTTGTTTATATCGCTTATTTAATAGTTTTGTTTTGGTTTGGGAAGATAATTAAAGCTATTTATTCAATTTTGAGGTTGATTATTGTAGTTTATTCTAACTATTATTTTGGCGAGAGCAGTTTTTAATTTGTTGATTACTTTATGTAATTATTTGGATTGATTATCTTTGTTTGTTTTTTTGTAAGTAGTTAATTTATCGGGATCAGTTTGTTAGTTTGTTTATTTTTCTATTTGGATGAATTTAGATTAATTTATTTTACTTGTTTTTCTTATTTATTTATTATCCTGTATATTTTTATGTACAATTTTCGGTTTTCGATTTTGAAGTAACGTAATATTTTTAATCGTTATATAACAGTTATAACTATGCTTTTCGTCCGATTTTTTGGTTTGAATTTTTTTATTCTAACTAATATTTTGGTCATAATGGTGTGTTAATTTGTTTATTATTTAATTTATTTGTTTGGGTTCATTGATTTTGTTTTCCCTTTTTAATTTATTTATTCTATTTCGTCTATTCTATCGGGTGTGATTTAGTAATTTTTTGGGGTTAATTTATTTTACTTATTTTATTGTCATTTTGTTTATTTTTTTATTAATTTTATTTTATTTTTTTCAGTTTTCGATTTTTAAGTAACGTAGTAAAAATTTGTTTTCATGTCTGCATTTTGAGATGAGCTCGGATCTTTTATTTAATAATTTATTTTAGTCTGGAAGGCAATGATAGCTATTTTTTCCTCCAAGTAAAGATTTCAAGTTTTTGGTTGGTTGATTGGCTGATGATCTTTTCCTTATTTTCCAAGATATTTTTGGTGTGATGTGCGTTTTGTTTTTAATTTCCCAGATATACTTAGAAAGCATTGTGCTCTTCGCATATTTACTATTTGTGAAAGATGGTTTGTGTGCATAATTTCTTTGTTTCCAGGGTCCTTTAGTTACTCCTATGTGGTGATTTTATCGTGGCTTGTTATATTACGTTATTTTGTAAGCAATTACCGTTTAAGGGGCATTGGTTCTTTATTCTGCAGTTACACGTGGGTTTAATTTGTTCGTGTGGTTTGTTGATAATTTTCTTGTTGTGCTTTTTTTTACTTTGTGGCATGTTCTCGGTGCAACTGTAGCTGATTTTTAATGTGTTTTTGTTGAATATTTTGTGTAGGGTGCTTGATTCCGGGGAGTGTTTGTGTAATAGATTGATGAATATTTTTCCTACGTTTGTTTTAACTGTACGGTGGATTGAATCATTTGATATTTCTTTTCCTGTTGGCCTTTTTTTGTTCTGTGGTAAGTATATAAGTGTTGCTGGGAATCTACTATCTTTTAGGGCTGTTTCGTAGTCATTCTTAGCTTTGTTAAATATGGATTCATTGGAGGAGTTGTCGGAAAGCCTGCGGTTAATCGATTTTGGTATCTGTTTGATTATAGATGGCAGGTGGTTGGAAGATGTGTGTATATAAAGTGGTTTATCATTGGGTTTTCTGTATGGTTTATATGTGACTTTTCTTAGGTTGAAGGTAACATCTTGAAAATCTACTTCGTTTAGGTTAGTTTTTATATCTATGTCGAATTCGTTATTTTTGAAAATCTTTATTATTGCTTTTCTAGTTTTGTCTGTGTTTTGTTTGTTACAGTTTCTTAAGATTATGAGACCCTCGTCCCTGTAGAGTTCTGTGTCATTTCTATCTATTATTTTGCTTAGTTCGTGTAGTATGTATATACCTATCAATTCACGGGTCATGCACCATCAAAGCTTCCCATTATAGTGTCAAAGACGCCATCTTTCTTTATCCATGCTTCTTCATTGTGAAATAGTAATGATTTACGGGAGTGCTTAATGATGTCGATTCCGTTTGGTTTTATTATTATTTGTTCCTGAGATAAGTCTTATCTAGCATGGGGTCTGTTATGTATGGGTAAAATTCTATTATGTCTAATTGTAGGAATTGGCAATTTTGTTTGTTGTTTATGCTGTGGAACATGTTGTTATTGTGTTTTTCCACTGGTTTACTCCTAACTTCTTCCTAAGTTCAGAATTAATTCTTTCTAGTATCGTTTTACTTATTTTACCTAGTTCGCTTTCGGCTGCGTCTATAAGTCTGCATGCAGGGTTGGTTTTGAAATTTTTTTGTCTTTTAGTGTGATAAAGGCTTGCGCCTTGCTGATGCAACTTATTCGGTCATCTAGGTCTAATTTGGGAGCGATTGCTTTAGCTTCCTTATTGATATCGTGTTCTATTGTTTGGGGTGTTTTTTGTATGTTTTGCTTATGTTATTCTTAAGTAATTTATTGTGCGTAGGATGGCTTGGTTTGGTTTGTATAAGTTTCTTGTTTTGTCAGCTGCGATAAATGCATTTGCTGAATTGTTTATTTTAGTTATATCTTCTTTTAGTTTTTTAAAAAATGCATCTTGTTTTTTATGAAATTTTATGTTTTCAACTAGGTCAGTTAAGTCTTTCCGAAGTCGTCTAGTTGTTTTTGTTGCAAGGGGCATTTTTTGGTTTTGAAGCCGTATTTTTTAAAAAAATAAACACAGTAAAAATCAGCTACAGTTGCATGGCACAAATAATAAAAAGCACAACAAGAAAATTATCAACAAACCACACGAACAAATTAAACCCACGTGTAACTGCAGAATAAAGAACCAATGCCCCTTAAACGTAATTGCTTACAAAATAACGTAATATAACAAGCCACGATAAAATCACCAGATAATGAAGAAAAAGTATACATAGGAGTAACTGAAAGACCCTGGAAACAAAGAAATTATGCACACAAACCATCTTTCACAAATAGTAAATATGCGAAGAGCATAATGCTTTCTAAGTATATCTGGGAAATTAAAAAAAAAGCACATCACACCATATCTTGGAAAATAAGGAAAAGATCATCAGCCTACAACAACCAATCAAAAACTTGAAAACTTGGAGGAAAAAATAGCTGAAAAACTAAAAAAATTGAAAAAAAAAACCATAAATAAATAAACAAACAAAATTACAGTAAAATAAGTAAAATAAATTAACCCAAACAAATTACCAAATCACACCCGATAGAATAGAGGAAATAGAATAAATAAATAGAAAAGAAAATCAGTGAACCCAAGCAAATAAATTAAATAATAATAAACAAATTAACAAACCATTATGACCAAAATATTAGTTAGAATAAAAAAAATCAAACCGAAAAATTGGACGAAAAACATAGCTATAACTATTATATAACGATAAAAAATACTATGTTACTTAAAAATCGAAAACCGAAAAGTGTAAATAAAAATAAACAGTATAATAAATAAATAATAAAAAACAAGTAAAATAAATTAATCTAAATTTATCCAAATAAATAAATAAATAAACTAACAAACCGATCCCGATAAATTAACTACTTACAAAAAACAAATAAAGATAATCAGTCCAAATAATTACATAAAGTAATTAACAAATTAAAAACTGCTTCCGCCAAAATTATAATTAGAATAAACTACAACAATCAACCTCAAAATTGAATAAATAGCTTTAATTATCTTCTCAAACCAAAACAAAACTTTTAAATAAGCAATAAAAACAAATTTTTACTACGTTAACAAAAACACCGATTAAAATAAAAAAAAAATATATAAGATAAGAAATAAAAATAAAAATAAAATGAATAATGACAAGTAAAATAATTTAACCCAAATAAACAAATAAACCAATAAACGACTTCCGGCAAAATAACCGCCAAAATAGATTACCCACATTGCACCACTGACACGTATATATAAATAGCCGAGAAAAATAACATCACTCGTGGTCTCTAAGTGTTGGCTTCAATGTTCACTTTTATATTTACACACGCTCTATCCTTGATATTGAGAACTTTATCCCATAAATGTAGCACACCTTAAGACTATATTTCTTCGTATATATATATATATATATATATATATATACTATATTTCTTCGTATATATATATATATATATATATATATATATATATATATATATATATATATATATATATATATATATATATATACAATACCAATACGGCTCTAACTAATATATATATAAAAAAGCACAGACACTCTCCAAGTATGAAAATTAGGAGGGGAGAAGCTATCGTAATTATTTTGATTTATGATAACCACTTATCCTCAGAGATCCCAAAACCTTTTCATCAAGTACAGATTTGTCTTTCTTCCATTTAAACTGAAGAAGCCAATGTGACTACATGCTTTTTCGGCGAAACGCGTGTTTAATAAAATTTTTCGCTTTCTCTCGTCATCTTCACACATCTCTCGGCATCTTCACTCCCCACATATCCCCCATATATATATATATATATATATATATATATATATATATATATATATATATATATATGAATAAGTTGATGAGAGCTTATGTGCACGGGGCACTTCACAAAATGTAACCAAACAGTCAAATATCAAATCTTACAGGCTGTGAACTTATATGCACCCCCCATAAATAAATATATATATATATATATATATATATATATATATATATATATATATATGTATGTATTGCTTTCCATCAGCATCACTAATGCTAATCTACAAGCGACTGACTCATTGCGCTTTCTCCGGTAAACGTTTTTCCGCTAACGTGAAGAGGAAGAATTATATTGAATCATTGAGAGGTATGCACTTAGGAAAATTGGTTCACTGTGTCATGCTAGAAAATGTTTCTTTCCGGAATCAACCTTACATATTTATATGTCTACCATTCGTCCATGATTTTAATATTTCTGTCGCATCTGGTCTGGTATCTTACTTATTATAAAACGCAGATTGTGTGTGTGTGTGTGTCTGTACGTTTATATATTGGATCGGATTTCCTACATTTTTCAACCGATTTCAACAAAACTTCACAGGACTACGTAAAATTACCTTGCGGTGGTTCTGACAGCACCAAAAATTGGAAAATCACAATTGTTTTTGCCCGAAATCAATTTGAAAACACGATTAAGAGGCATTAATGAAAGGGGGACAACTCATATCGAGTTATACTTATTAATATCGAGTTATTGAGTTATACTTATTATAAAACCCAGGTTGTTTGTGTGTGTGTGTTCGTTTATATATGGGATCGGATTTCCTACATTTTTCAACCGATTTCAACAAAACTTCACTTTTTTTTGGCAGGTAATGTTTCTTATTGTCTTGCACACTTTTTTCTTTATTTTTACATTCAGAATGCTTTAAAAATTCCATTTACAAGACAATTGTTTATAATAAAATTCTATTCAATTGGTAGACTCATGACGATTGAAAAACATGTTTTTGTTTGAGTTTGACCAATTCGTAAAAAAAAACAAAACAAAACAAAAAAAACTAATTAAGACATGCGTGTCAGTCAACCTTGAACAATAAACTTTGTCAATTTTATTTTTCAGTCTTTATGATGTTCGATACTTGATCTATCTCTTACAGTTACATCCCTGGGCAATGCCGGGCTCTACTGCTAGTTCTTGATAAAATTCAAAAAAAAAAAAATTCCATCGTTATTGGTCCTGACCTGGCATCTCGGCTTCAGTCACTTTAAATACATTCATGGTAATTGGTCAGATAAACTTTCCACTATGGTACTTAGACTATGCATTTAAGCGAAGTACTAAATGTAACCGTAAGTTCTATAAGTTAGTAAATGCCGAAATAAGCATCTCTTAAGGGACTATGATACAAAGATATACCGGGGGAAAAGAGCTCGACAGGAAAATAACAGAGCATTAGTATCATTTTCTTCATTACTTTCCGGCGTACATTGACCGATCACTACTATTTATTTCATGCAGTTGCAAAGAGTTATCTGGCATTTGGAAAGTGTTATTTTTTTTTTCTGAATTGGCATTTTATGCCCCGTTTGCTATCTCAAGGTGTTACAAAGAGGTTAGCTGATGTGTGCCTAGTATGGACACACTAACTGAACTCATCAAGAGGAGAAATTCCCATACGGGCCAAGAAGGAAAAGCCGAAGAATGACCATTAATTGAAAGAAAAACTCAATCATTGACAAAATCAGAAGTCTGTTTAAAACGTCGTCGATAACATAAAACAAAAGGGCCTCAGCAAAGGAGCGTAAGGCTATAAACAACGAGACTTCAAAGATATATATATATATATATATATATATTATTAATAATACAATAATATCAAAATCCATTACTCGGTGTTTCATGCGGTAACACAATCATCAGGCGGATGAAATAAATAGCTATAGAGATATATAATCCAGGATTGGCAGATATCTACTGCCCCAGGTGTGTTTAATTAAATACTTACATCTATGTCTACATAAGGCCATCAGCTTGTTTCTCTTATTCCACATCTGGTCACCCATTCGCCTTGGGATTAGTAAATTTTCACTTAGGCGAAAATTGCTGTCTTTGTCAACTCTGTTATACGGTCGGGTTTCAGCCAGTATTTTCAAGGTGATAGTTGGAAAGTATTTCTCTGGTGCTAATGATATACCAATACCAATAGTATTTAGAAAGAGTGGTGCTACCTTTGTATTTTCTCTTGCTTAAACTAAGTTTGTAATTTTAGAAGCGTTTTTTCCATTCGCCTTCGGCGGCTCCTATGTAGTATTTGATTTTGCCCTAACCAATCACTTTAGCTTCATATGCTATCCGCTTGAATATTGTGTTACCGCATGGAAGTCAGATGCGGATTGTGATATTACTGTATTTCTAATATTAAATAATATATTTAAGCTCTGCCGATTTTTTAATTGAGTCTACAGTTTATTTGATATTTTAAACTTTATCTCATATTTTACATTTATATATATATATATATATATATATATATATATATATATATATTATTTGAAATCTACTATATTTATTTAGGAAGATGGATCTGTCGGATTTAGGTCATTTATAGATATAGAGTGGGAATAGAGAGACCAACACTGTCTGGTGACTAAAAAGCCCGCATCTACAAATACAAGAGACACTTGCTTTTGGACAAACGATCTAACTTTCTCGTTTTGCATAGAAACATTGCTGGACATAACTTTGATTTCACTAATGCCACTCTAATTAAAAAAAGAACATGATTCTTTATAGAGAAATATATTGAAAACTTAATAACATTATTACTGATTATAATCACACGCCTAAACATTATATTACATCGCCATCTTTCTTTGAATCCATTCTTAAAGGATCTAACTTATAACTATCTAATACAAAGAATACATTCTTAAAGAGGTCAACAATAAATTAGAATCTTGTAACACCCCGCTGCGCGGATTTGTCTGCACAAAAGAGAAGATGGAACTCCCACTAGACAGACACACATTCACAACTACAAATAAACTTTACCATCCGATGCCCACTTAGACATATAAGAATCTTCACAAACATACATATAGATTTATCTTATTGACATATATCTGACCAATGAGAACTAACACAAACATAATTGAAAGTAGCAGTGTTTCTGTCTTTTTGTAGGTTTTCGCTCTGTCTCTGACGAAGCTTTAATAAAAGTAAGTACTTTCATTCAGTTTCGATGCCTAAGGTTTAAAATGAATTTAAAAAAATTAAAAAACTTTCTTGAAGCTTTCATTTCAGCTTTAATTGAAAGCTAAAAGATTAAATTTACTATTTCCAGTAAGCAAAATACCCTGGTGTATTTCAAATAAAAATTATATTGACTGGGATCTCAACTTTTTGGTCGCCTTCAAAAAATCGATAAAAATCGATAAATATAGGCCATTTTGTTACATTTGTAAATAAAAGTTAATTCTCGGTTTTAAAATTTTCTAAAAATAAAACATACTTTTCTGAAACTTTTTGGGGAATATTAGCTGATTTAAATTATAATTAATCTGACTTGAAAAAAATATTTACTTTAAGTTTAAAATAACAGAGAAATGGATTTTTAAAATAAACGGTATCGGTGATAACGCGCTCATCACCGTCGCTTTTCACTAGTAAATCACTTAACAAGTGATGATAAATACTGTAAACACGTTTACTGTTGTTGTACAGAGGTTTTATCTGTTAAAGCATAATTGTTCCGATAAACTTTCCTCTATGGATTTAAGCGCAATACTAGATTCGCGGCAAGATCTCATCATTTGACAGATGAAATGTCTAGAAGGAAAATTGCATTATTTAAATCATTACATTTTTAAAAGTAGCACTTATTATTTTAAAACTATCACAAATTAATTTTTAAACGAAAAATTCATTTTCAAAACTTCGATTTTCAAATTAATTTAATGTCTTAGCGTTTCACGATTCTGCTGTTATCTTATGAAGCTTGATACCTATTCTAAGAAAAGAAACAATTGTAAACCTATACAGGCTGATCCTCGACTTACGACAGAGTTCCATTTCTACGATGCGTCGTAACGCTATTTTCCGTGTGAGTAGGAACGTACGTGTAATTCCCTTCTCTGATGATGACTTACCTTTTCTTCGAATCATCCCATCAAAACAGGTTGCACTACGCTTGGGCGCCATAATGAAGGGCAATAAGTCTCCACAAACACAACCCAAACGGAAGAGAGCGCATGCGCAAAAATCTAATATGGCGAACAGACAGGAAACATCATTAATGGATATTGCGACGTAACCACAAATCGTTGTAAGTCGGGAGTGTCGTAACCCAGGGATTTGCTGCATATAAGAATGTTTGTGTATTAATAGCTAAGGAAATGTGTGCCCTTGTATGCGTTCGAATTGTGAACTAAGTTGTAAAACTAATAAAAACATATAATCATTATTTCTCTCAAACTTGATATTTTGATAACGGATTTTCCCGCTCTATTCCGAATATTTTTATTGCGTAGAGCAAGCTTATAAATATATCTCCTAATCCAAATTATAATATATCATTCTCCGCCCTTAATGTCACATGGGCCACTCCCAATACTTTTATGTTTCTAAAGCCAGACGTTTTTGAAAGAACGATAGATTTAAAGAGTTAATAAAAAAGAAATATTTTACACGTTGCAGTAAATCGTTTCCCTTTAACGGATAAATAAAATCCACTCAAATAAAACATGACAAAGAAAAGCAAAATGGCGTATATTTGATGTATTTTTTATATTCTCACAAAATAATATAAACTGAGTCAATAAAAAAGATCGGGACGAGAAGAAGTGGACATATTGCTGAGAAATAATCATCATAAATAAGAGTCGGTTAATTTTTGAGTTTGGCATTCTACCCAAGAACTAACCGCTTTCATTCCCTCGTGATTTACCCATTCTCTTTTATTTTATTCTTTAATTATCTCAGAATATATGCCAACAA
The DNA here is from genome assembly GCA_903632075.3 of Acanthosepion pharaonis. Classification (NCBI taxonomy): domain Eukaryota; kingdom Metazoa; phylum Mollusca; class Cephalopoda; order Sepiida; family Sepiidae; genus Acanthosepion; species Acanthosepion pharaonis. The sequence goes on along the minus strand of CAHIKZ030002468.1, from coordinate 1,744,472 downwards.
ATATTTGTTTTGTTTCTCTTAAAATATAAAGGAACTGTATTTTGATGTTCATCTTGCACTTGTAAGTATTCAACTCGAGGCAAATATCTATCTATCTATCTATCTATCTATCTTCATATATATCGAAATATCTATCTATCTATCTATCTATCTATCTATCTATATATATATATATATATTTGTAGCTATATCTGTCTCTCAGTTTGTTCATCTATCTATATAATTATGTCAGAGAGTGTGTTCATATCTATCTATCTATCTATCTATCTATCTATCTATCTATCTATCTATCTATCTATCTATGTCACTGTTCATATATATCGAAATATATATCTCTATGTCTGTCTTTCTCGCTGGAGCTATCGCTGTCTCTCAGTTTATCCATCTATCGATATACATGCCAGCGAGCGTGTTCATATCTATCTATCTATCTATCTATCTATCTATCTATCTATCTATCTATCATGCTTGTATCCATATATTGTTTTATATAACCGTTAAGGAATACAGAAATTATCACATCATTGTATTAAGAACATATGTCTTTCGGCTTCAGATTTTGAAATTAAACTAGACATGAATAAGTAATACAATATGCCATAGTAATTCATTACACTACAAAGAGATTTAGGATTTTTACTGCTCAGTTCATAAATGGAGACGCACAGTGTGATATGCTACAATGCGTAATTTTTCCAGTTGAGGCCCAGTTATAAATACTTCCAAGTTAGCTTACCTAGTCCGAAGGCGTTCCAAAGTCTCTTCTGACTCCCAGCTTGCCGTGCCTGCCTCATCCTTCAGATTTAAATTTATCAACCGTCTCGACACAAGAAAATCAAACTTTTTCAAAACATTATGAGATTAACATACTGTCATGGATTTAAGAAAAGAGAATCATTTGCTTTCAGTGAAGAGCGAACTAATTTTATGAGCAATTACTACCCCCTCCCCGATATGAGCATATTTAGGTGTGATGCCTTAGATATCCTCATCAGACTGACTATAATGATAGGGTATATTGGGCTTCGTCTGTTACAAATGTAACCCCACTGTCACTTTGTTGGCGCGCTGATCTATCTCACTCAAAAATAATAGCCTGATGCTTTCCTAGGCACGAATCTCATGAATTCTAATCTTAACTGATTAGAGATGTTAACACCTACATGTTTTCTCTTGATGAATTAAGACGGGCGCAGTAAATGTCCTGTTCAACACCACAAATTTTCTTGTCAGTTACCTGGCCATAGCCAATTGGGCATATAGTAGTACATAGAGTCCATAGGTTTGCCTGTCGTTCAAGTCACAATTCTCACAGGTCTTTTGAACAGGAGTAGATGTTTATGCCTTGTTTCCTATTTAGGATTGGATTTCTGGTTCCTTCTAAAGTCTACTTTAGCTATATGCTCCTAATGCTCGTCCTTTCCTAAGCTAATATAACTCCACTGAGTAACCCTCTACATTGGGAGGCTCTTGAGCATTGTATTGTGTGAAAATTAGTAAAAAATAATGTCTTGTGCATATCTGTTCATGAGTAGCAGTAGTGTGTGATCATTATAGCCAGCTGTCGAGAGAGTTTTTTTTTTTAAGTATAAAGGATGAAGCTGCTGAGGTGACTTGGTAGTCACATCTAGATACATTGGAACACCTTCCATCGGAAACGGTTTGAGTGGACTAGGTTACATGATCTGAAGATATTCGTTACTGCATTCAACTTGCAACGTTATAAGCTACATTTATCATTTACTGTGCTCATATTGCATAAATTTGGTTGTGATACATGTGACTGTTATATCCTTATGAAGCCGTCCGTGATGGTGGATATATTAGCACTCGTATATTTGTATTACAGCCTTAATATTTTAGCGTTCTGCTCTCTTGGTTAATATTAATAATAATAGGATAAAATTGGATATGCTTCGTAACAGTGTTATTTATATATTCACCAGGAATCAGTGTTCGAAACTAAGCAAATATAAAAAAAAAATCGTACTCTGATTTTCAAGGCAACAGTGTCGCTTTAAAAAAAGCTGTAACATAATCCTCCGGTTTTCTCTGTAGTATATAACTTACTGACAAAATAAACTTTGTACACTGTGACCATCAGAGAAGTCAGGTACATCAGCTGGTTCACCTAAAATAATTATCTCCTAGCCGTTAGATTTGTGACTGCACAGACATGGAAACACTGACTTGTCCCAACTGCGACTAGAATGCGCATATGCTGGTCAAACTAGACACACACACACACACACACACACACACACACACACACACACACACACACACACACATATATATATATATATATATATATATATGTATATATCCAAGTAAAATGAGAACGAATACAGTACAATTTCAACATTCGTAACATTTAATTTAAAAGAGGACTCAATACGAAGTAGAGCAATATTTTAAATCTGATTAAATCTTTTAGTCGCCATTAATTTAAAATCGTCTGATGAGATGTGTCGTATGCGGATCGAAACACGACTGCAACTGTGTAACGATTTTGACATGTTTTCGATGTAATATCCTAAAATAAAAATGTATACACACACAAATATATATACATACATACGTATATATATATATATATATATATATATATATATATATATATATATATATATATATATATATATGAGCCTCTTACATCCTGACACGAATGTAAAATGCACGTTTGGCGGAAACCTCAAAACTACCCACTCACTCGTCTACACTGAGTGACGGAATCCAGCGTTGAATAAACAATAATGTTACGTATGACTGCTTTAAGCTCGTGTTTTTGTTGGTCTGTACAAAGATAACTTGACGCTTCAATTTCTCATTTTTGTCCTAATGTTGATACAAAAAGAAAACTGCAAACTGGAGAATGAAATGAAGGAAAGTGAGAAGAAAGGACTAAATGTCAATTGCAAGAAGACAGAATACATGGTTGTTAGCAAAAGGAACAGTTCAGTGTGCAAATTATTAATTGGAGGGACCAAAATCGAACAAGTACAACAATATAAATATCTGTGAAGTGTTTTATCAGAGGAGGGAACGAGCTACACCGAAATTTCAAGGCGCATTGTAATAGCGAAAGATGTCTTCTAAAAGCTGAATAAAGTATTAAGAAACAGGAAAATTTCGTTAGAAACAAAGAAAAGAGTAATGAACTGTTATGTAATTCCAGTCCTCCTATATGGAGAAAATGAAAACAAAAAGAACACTTATAGTTAACATCAGAAAGAGAGTTTGGAAAATTTGACACTCACAGGACCTATGAATTGCGAGAGAGACAGAGAAAAACAACGTATAACCTACTTAGAGAGCTTGTGTAAATGAATGCTAAAACAGGGTTTAGGAGAGATAATGAAAAGATAAAATTTACTAAGATCTACAAAAGACAGGGAATCGTGAAGATCCGTAATTTCCAAGTCCTGAAGGGCTACGGTACAAAGAAGAAGAAGAAGAAGAAGAAGAAGAAGAAGAAGAAGAAGAAGAAGCTTAGCTTACTATCAATAAAGGATAGGTGTAATAATGTTTTTGGGCACACTAGATATTTGCTATAATACTAAATATTAAAAAGAAGGGAGGAAGGAAAGGAGAAGTAAAGAAGGAAGAAGAAGAATAAGAAGAAGAAGGAAAGAATGAAAAAAGAATCGGAAAGTAAGAATGAAGGAAGAAGAGGAAGGAAGGAAGGAAAGAAGAAGAGGAGGGAAAGAAGGAAGAAGAGGAAGAAAGAAACGAAAAAGCGGAAAGAAAGAAGAAAAGGATGAAGGAAAAAATGGAAGGAAGGAAGGAAGGAAGGAAAGAAAGAAGGAAGGAAAGGATGGTAAGAATGAGAGGAAGGAAAGAAGAAAGGAAGAAGCGGAATCCTAACCATCGAATTCAAAACTTGAAAAATATTTGCAACAGGGCGAGGAAAATATGAAAAATATTCACTGGGAAAAGCAAAAATCGCCGTACAGTGAAAAGAGTAAGACAATGAGAAATATAGAAATGGAAAACTGTACGGAGTATTTAAGGGACAGATTGAAGACAACCACCATTATGCGCCATTTTAAAATTGGACAGTTCACAATGACAATCAAGAGAGTAACTATTGTAAAACAATTATAATGATGATGATGATGATGATGATGGTGGTGGTAGTCGTTGTGGAGATGTGGTTTCCATCGTGAAATGTTAAAGATCAAACACGACTTGATGAATACAAACAGCAAAAGTTTTCAGAGAAAAGTTGGGTGGCAATCGGACGAACATATGTTTAAAATCACACACCGGAAGAATCACCAACGACCCACTTCTGTTATCGCATGTGAACAAAAACTAAGAAACCGCTTTTTATTAAAAAGAAAAAAAAATACACAGTAAAAGAAGAAATGTTAAAAAAAAAAAAAACCCTCTCGAGGGTATCAAAAGACAATAGAATAATTGAAACGTGTATTTACTATATATAGACTTGATAAGCGTGCTTATAACTGTATACTTATGATGTCATGTATTCTGCTCGTCTATAGAGATTATTTTCGCTCCAGAGAGACCTCCAGCAAGTCACGTGCTCTCTTTTTGAGCCAATGAGAGATAAGTGTAATTGGACGCGAAATTGAACACTTGTATAACATGATTTAAGGGGGCACCTCGAGACGGTGTAACGGTTAGCAAGCTTGTCTCGCTGGAACAGTTACGACAGAGTAGTGTGTTCGATCCTCACTGGGTTCCCCCTAATTTCGGCCTTGTGCCACATCTAAGCTACGCTTGGAAAATCGCTATAACATGATTTAGGTGGTGTTTTCAAAGTTAGTAGACAATTTATCCTAATCTTGTAATTAAAAAAAATATTTGAAAGTCACCTAATAAACGTGCCTTCACTATGAAGGCTTATCAATTTTTATATATATGTTCGCATTTATATGTTTCCTTAAACACGTCAATAATCCTTCTTTATGTTAACTCATAAGTGTTCTTTTACAAACCACCACCAATAATGATAAAACAATATATATATATATATTATGTGGCATTTGAAGATTGAAAAGACATTAATGTTTCTTTGGCCTTAATTGGTATATTTAATCAAGATAATATTTCCTCTCATAACCGATAAGATAATCATATCTATTCGGAAAATTGTTGATCCCTCGAACATAAAGTATTTTAGGTTTTGATGCCAAGAAACACTCAGTATCTGTTAACCTTTTCACAGTTAATAAAACGCTTTCTTTCTGTTGTGGTCTTGTTAGGGCCAGAATTAATGACACAAGAGAGGAATTGAATTAAACAACTATATTAAAAGAAAACAGTAATACAAACATATACAAACGAGAGTGTTACAGCAAGAATATTCTGTCCGACTGTCTGAGCTGACTGCTGCAAACTTCACACACCAAAAGGCCGTACCTGCTCTTATTTATAGCTGGGAGAGTCCATGCGTTCGTGGGTAAATTATCATAACACTTTCTAAAACATGTAATGACGTGAAAGGATAATCGTCATATGGAGCAAAGTCGGGAGAGTAAGGGGGATGAGCAAAAATACCTTCTTCCATATCTAATGACATAAGCTTTTCCTGAATGACTTGGGTAAGTTGTGGTCTTGTGTTATCGTTTACGATTTACCAATGATGCGCTCTTTCTCTGTAATGTTTGTGTTATGTTTCCAACTGACGACAACGCCACTCCGTAAAACATTTGTTTTTGCCTAGCACTTTATGGTAGACGACACCGTCCATATGCCACCAAACACAGAACATTTTCAAACACAGAGTATTTTCTGTAGAGTCCTGCCTAGAGGAGGATCGATTATCCTTTTAAAGTGTATGTTCGCCATTATCGTTTTCGTTATTATGAAGAATCCATTTTTCATACTGGTGACGATTCTTTCCAGGAAATGTCTGATAGTAAATCTTCTCTTCAATAACGAGCAGGGTTGGGGTAAGTCTTTGGTTAATTAAAGAAGCGCTCAGATGATGAGGGGTCCATTGGCTAAGTTTAGATACTTTTCTGATTTCATGAATGAGTTTTATAATCTAAGTGTGACTTGTATTGAAATCTTTCACTAATATTCAGGCAATTGTTTTAGACTTTTCCCAGAAGCTTAATATTGACTGAAGTTGGTCGTCCAGATTGATGGAAATCTTCGAGAGAAGGATTTCCCAACCAAAACTGACCAACCATTGTTGACTTATCCAGACACCTAAAACTTGATTTTTATGAACAGAACAAATATTTCTTGCCAGTTCCGTTTCTAGAGGCCTCCTTTTTGAAACTATACAGCATACAGTGCCTGATATGAGTTTGATCTAAACTCATTTTAAAAAAGTAGAATTAATACAAAATTTACGAAATCTAGTCTCAAGTAATCCGCAAAGAAAGAAAGAAAGAAATATTAGAACGTAAGAATTAATGGCAATTTAAAGTAGGTACTGAAAAGGTAATCTTTTATGTAAAAAATGCGGCAAGTTTATTTCCAACCTAATAAATAAAATAAAATTTTAGATATATAAGAATTCTCTGACCTAATTTTTTGGTAAAAGAAAAAAGAAATACATGAGTACAAACTATACAAATGTCGTCGGTCGGGGATTTTAAGATAAAGAGCGAAAAGCGAAATTATAGCGGACGTTATAAAATCACAGGTCAATAGGGCTTACGGCCATATCACGTTGAAACACTGGTTTTCGTACGATCAGCGAAGATAAGCAACTTCGAGGCTGGTCAGCACCTGGATGGGTGACCGCTTGAGAATACCAGGTGCTGTAAGTTTGGATGGGTGAGTGGTATAATTGATAACGGCTCGAAGTTGGAAATCGGAGGGCCGAGTTCAAATTTCAGTACGGTTCCTTATATTAACTTAGGCGCAAGTAATCTTGGAAAAATATGAATCCACCTCTTCTCCCCAACTGTGAGTTAATTAGTAGGAATATGTATATGTAAATCATTATTATCGCCACTCCACAAAAATTCTTACAATCTAAAATATTTTCTGGCTTTAAATAACCTGCAAAGGGTTGATAAGCCTAAAAAACAAATCAACCAATCAATCACTAAGTCAATTGATCAATATGATTCTGATTTGAAGTCAGAGTTTGAAGAAACAATTTAAATCAGAAATTGTCGATCAGTCCAATGGGAAAAGCACGTCTCCCTATCGTAATATATTCTCAAAGTATAGCAATTAATATTTTCTAAACTTATCTTTGTCTAACTCAAGGTCATATAGAGAAAACGGTAAGACGCTGGTTGCCAGGTTTACAAATGAGAATTGTCTACCTGACTTGAAAATCAGCATTCGAAATTCTCATCTGTTCATGGATTCGAAGCGCACATAAATATATCATTGTCTAAAACGTCACAAGTCTAACGTTTTATTCTATAGGATTTAAGAGATTGTCAAATTGATAAAATATCCAAGAAACTGATTCAAAGGTCAAAGTGGAAAAATGGATGTTTCTCTAAAAGATGCACATGTCACACATGAGGTTGCCTTCAGTCCAACACAATATCCTGCAACATTTACATTGAAATTTTGTCCGTAAAATCTTTTGCGGTCTTCAGACATGTTCCTTTTTTTTTATTAGCCAATGTTCGTCTGAATTTGAAGATGACATTGAATAATACATTTGATAAAATTTTGCTGCCATTTTTGTCTAGAATGAAAGGAACAAACAGAAGTTATCTTTAATTGATAAAAGGTTACAAATATGCAAAAACAGTCTTGGCAATAATAAAAGTGACAGATGGCCATAAATTGATTATATACGGTTAATTTGTTTAAATAATATACTGACTTGAAAATCTGGTTCTACAGAAGGATGCTTAAGATACCATTGACCGAACATGTAAGCAACGATGAAATTTTGGAGAAAATGGAAACTAATGCATAACACTAAAAAAAGACAGTTGAGGTTACTGGGGCACACAATGAGGAAGGAGGACTTGGAAAATTTGATACTCACGGAACAGATAGAGGGCAAGGGGGACAGAGGAAAACAACGCATAAAATACTTGGTGAGCTTTGTGGTCATTGTGAAGAGTAAACAAAGCCCAGGACAACAGTAGAAGTAATAAGCTTTATTCAACTAAACGAAAATCAGCTACTAAAAGGAAAATAGGCGTTACAAGTTAAATAACCAATTAGGGTGAGTCCATTGCTTGTACATAGTGAACATAGGATAGTACTACTACCACATTTTTATCCCTAGAAAAATGTAGCATTACCATCCATAACGATCTGGGTGTCTTGTCGTCCATTCAGATCTCCTGACCTGTTGGACACCAGCATCATCTCCATTATGTGTTTGTAGATCTAGGATTTTTTTCCAGAGAGACTGCTGTATGGAAATGGAACTTAAGCCTGAAATGAAGGCGTCTCTCATAGCTTTGTTACTGCATTCCTCAGCAGTGTGGTCTTTGAAATTGCAGTTTCTTTTCAGCTTATCTAATTCTCTGAAAAAAATAATCCAGGGACTCTCCTAGCTTCTCTTGTCTTATGGCCAACGGATGCCTTGCAAACACCTCGTTGGACATTTTAATAAATAAAGCATCCAATTTTTTTATAGCCATGTTGAAGTCTGTATATTCTTCGATATACTCAAATACACTGGAACTCAAGAGAGATCGGTATTTGTTTGGTATTCTTTCCTGGTAATCATCTATATAGTTTAGGTCACTGTCCTGAAGGGACACGGCACATAAAGATGAATACACTGACTATTGTTTGCAGAAGGAAGACATAGGTCCGGTTTTACACTAAAGACGAAATGTTAAGCGTAGGACCGGTTATACACGTGGGTAAAAATTTAGAAATATGTTTGGTTTAACACAAGAGTCAGTAAGTTCGACATAGGTTCGGACTTACACTAGAGTCAAAATGTTAGACATATGCTCGATTTATGCAGATGTCAAAGAGAAAGACATGGGCCCAGTTTCTATTCGAGTCTGCAATTATCCACCCGGAAGTTGAACTCTTTTTGTGGGAGTCTTACCCGTCTGCAGAGGATGCAGTCGTTCTTTTCTTTCAACCGATATGATAATGGAAGCCACCTGTTGCAGTGTAGTTTGAAAAAAATCAGGGCGCCGCCAAGTAACCTTTCTTGCAATTAGAAATGCTATGAAGGATCGCTCATAGTAATCCGACGAGCCGTGGATAATTTGAGTTTCAAGTTTGATGTCACTGGGAGAATTATGAAAAAGAATGCAACATTACACTTGTCAAGATTTATCACTTACTGTTTATGCTTTTGGCGTGCGTGAGTGTCACTGAATTCAACTCATCTGTTTGTACATATACTTGCCGAGTGTTTTGTGCATACATATTTGAAAGAGTAATATTCTGCCCTCTGCCGCTGGCGAAAATTAATATTATTGTTTTTTTTTTTACTTTTCCGTTACCAACTTAAGCATTGGTTTAGCGAAGAAAACAACTTCTCCCAGTTCATCTTCATTTGTCCACGAACACATGCGTGCACAAATTGACACCCCCTTCGTGAAAACCGAAAGTACATACGCGTATGACTAATAGGGTCGAATAAATAAAAGCAAATGTATACATTTATTACGCATCTGTCTAAAAATAAACGTGTCTGCTCATTATAAAAATAATATCGAAAAAAGTAAACAATGAAAAAGAAACAAAAAGAAACAAAGCCGAAACGATTTCAGCGGGAAAGATTCACACGTGTCCACTCAAAGTTGTTGCATAAACACGGAAATGTATAACCAAATAAAATGACGCTATGATGGACTTATAAACAAACAGAACAAACATTTCCTATCCAGATATGCAAACATGGGACATAAAAAGAAAGGCTTGTTTTTAAAACAAGACATAAATAATCGGGGATATGACAAACGGAAAAGAGAAAACCTTTGAAAGATTTAAGAAATATGTCTTATTCTGTTCATATCTATCTATCTATCTATCTATCTATCTATCTATCTATCTATCTATCTATCTATCTATCTATTTCAGTCTGCTCGTATGTATCTATCTCAGTCTGCTCAAATCTATCTATCTATCTATCTATCTATCTATCTATCTATCTATCTATCTATCTCAGTCTGCTTGTATGTATCTATTTCAGTCTGCTCGAATCTATCTATCTATCTATCTATCTATCTATCTATCTATCTATCTATCTATCTATCTATGGCTGTTCATTACCTATCTATCTATCTATCTATCTATCTATCTATTTCAGTCTGCTTGTATGTATCTATTTCAGTCTGCTCGAATCTATCTATCTATCTATCTCAGGCTGCTCATATCTATCTATCTATCTATCTATCTATCTATCTATCTATCTATCTATCTATTTCAGTCTGATTGTATGTATCTACCTCAGTCTGCTCGAATCTATCTATCTATCTATCTATCTATCTATCTATCTATCTATCTAAATATATTATGCATTTTCACATATACAATTTCATTGCTATGAAGGCATACGGAAACAAGCATATCTATACACATGATTCTATTACGCACATATGCCTGTTGGGTTCAGACTTTGTTGTTTAATGAAGTAAGTAATTTCCTGTAACCATTGCGAAAGAGGCTGAAGCAATAGTCAGCTTTCGAAATCATTGCTTTGTATCTGGACATGACCCCGCAAAACTGGCCACCGTGTGAACTATGCTGTTACTTCCACCACGATAAGAAACCTCATTAATTTATTCAGTAATTCATTTTTTTATGATATGTGTTTAGTATTTTTATATTTGCTCAATGTTTACTTCCGCTGACAGATATAGACATATTTTCTAAAAAAAAACAATACAGGCACAACTCTATACAAGTGTACTCTTACTAAAATCTGTTCTTATTCATACCTTTCACATCTATCTATCTATCTATCTAGCTAGCTAGCTATTGCAGTCTTCTCATATATATTTATGTCTCAGTTTATCCATATCTACCTACCTATCAGTCCGTTCACATCTATCTATCTATCTATCTATCTATCTATCTATCTATCTATCTATCTATCTATCTTCGGGTGTTCCTGCAAATTGATAACAAATTATAATATAAAGAAAAACAATGACATTTGCCAGACAAAACTCAATGTATAGTCAAAGAAATGTCTCCACAGTAAAGTGCCAGCCAAGGAAACAGCTCTCAGCCAAGAGAACATTCACGGAAGTGTCTACATGTCTGGATCTTCTTCATACTAGCCACCTTGTCCACGATCGTTTTCTTCAAAGAGACTTAGTTATTGAGAAGCCAATGATGTGATTCTTTGTAGACGATGTAGACCAGGAAATGAGGCGACATATTGGTGGTGACATAATCAGGAGAAATTCTCGTCTCTGCAACTCCTGCGTCATATAGCCATGTGGAAGAGAAGCTGTCCCCAGGAAGACATATGGTCACGTAACTCGATTCATCACCTACATATAGACGGTGGCATTGACTCTGAGGCTCTGCAATAAGTGTGGCGGTACGGCATTGTACTCGCTGATCTCGATCTCCTCGATCATCACAGGCGACATAAAGATGGTTTATATGACCGTGGCATAATTCCATATTCCATATGGGCCGCCCAAAACAACCCGTCGTTCTTTCAGTTTACGTGGCCACTTACAATCTGGCTATCCCTCAATAGGTGAAATTGACAGCCTGTGGCACGAGCTGTCATACTGATGCTCTCTTTCTCTCACTCGAAATGTAACTTTCAAAATCTGGTGTCGTACTTCAGCCCAATACTGTTTTTTTTTACTTTACTAGTTTGGAGATTTTAGAAGAGCATCATTTTGGTCCGCCATGAGTCCAATCAAACATCTATGGAAAGTGATGTGAAAATCTATTCACACAAAAGAATCTGCAACTATAAATATTCAGGGCAGTGTCGACATCTACCTAGATAGCAATGTTCAGCATCTCTCAAAAGGTTGTTGAGGTGTATTCACTCACACCATAGTAGTGGAAATTAGGCTTGTTTTCACGAAGATAAAAACAGGGAAATAAACGTACAAAATAACAGGAAAACATGGTAAAATATATATTAATTTCATACAATTTATGTATATATTTGTATGTATTAGTGTGTGTATATTTTTACATTACAATTATGTTAATGTACATGTTATAAAAGGGAGAAATTTACTCCGTATTATTACAAGTCATATCACAAAGAGCTGTTACATATGTGTTGCCTCCCTGAAGCTTCTTGGCGAAGAGATTGAATCTAATGTCTTTCGGCGGGATATCCGTATTTCTGACAGGAACAGTTTTTGTTACATGCTGGGAGTAATTTTATTATTTTTTATTTTTTAATTAATTTATATTAAACAAGCTTTAAATATTATTGTTTTATTTCATTTTATTTATAATTATAATCATAATTATTATTTTATTTTTATTTATTTAAGATTTTAATGATATCCCTACAAGGCTTTCCATCACTTGGTGGAATCAATGGCACGTCGGTTTGCTGCATTTCATTGGGCAAGAGGGAGTCCTACACAATATCGCGTGCCCTATCACTATTTTGGCACGTCAATATTGGTAACTCGTTGATTCAAATGTAACAATTCTGATAACGCTTCATTTACATATAATCTTGCATCCTGTAAGTGAAATAATTTGTTTGGAAAATTATTTATTTTGTTATAATTTATCAATTCTATCAAAAATGGCCATTTACTTGCTAGAATATGTTCTGTTAATCGGAGAATTTAGTATCTTGCTTGGGAGAATTTAATACGTTTCTTTCTCACGTTAAAGAATCCTCCCTTTTCGTACACAGATTATATAAAATTACAAGACAGGATTTTAAGTTTATAAAATAAATCTAATAATTGTCTTTTAAGTTGCCAGATTAATCTACGAGAGCGATTAAATCACAGGGAAAATCATAGTAGCAAGGGGAGATAATCTGAGAATTAATGTATCATGCAAAGTCAACCTCCTTTTTATCGTTATCCTTACTAATATAACTGCTGTAGTTTCCAATTACTTTGAGCAAAAAAAAAAAAAAAAGAAAAAAAAAGAAACCCTCTAAAATTCATTCTCCTTCCAGTTTGCCTTTCATTTCTAATTTCCTTCATATTTTCATCGTGATACCTTCATGATACCTTGGCTCGGTCCTGCTTAATTTCGAGAGATCCATCTTTAATCGACTCAATTCCTAAATTTATCTCCTCTCGCCACGCGAATTACTCCAATCGAATATTGTCGCCAGGACTAACGCATATGTATTATACTGCCGTTTGACGCTAGGATAGTACACTATAAATCATCGTATCATTTGCTGCCTTGACCATCTTGACCAGTATATTTTAAAGTTGCGAACAGATATTCTCTGAGGTGGGATAGAATGGGGGCTAAGGGACGATGAAATTGTGTGGTCACCCTGATTGAAAGTAGTAACAACCAATCTCTTAAACTCATCATTAGTGGACTCAATAAGCTAGCATCTTTCTGAAACTTAAAATAACGATAAATATATATATATACAAATACAAAAGTGAACATTGGAGCCAACACTCAGAGGTGACAGGGTGTTTCATGCTAGGCGCAATCACCTCTGGGTGTTGACTCAATGTTCACTTTTGTATTTATATTAACATACGCTCTATCTCAGATATTGAGCACTTTATCCCTTAAATATATACAGCACACCTTAAAACCATATTTCTTCATTCATATATATATATATATATATATATATATATATATATATATATATATATATGGTGGGGTGGAGTGTTAGACATATAAAGGTCAATACTGCGATCCAACAGCAAGCGCTGACTGCTGTTCAATCTTTAGGCCATGTGTGTTTTTTTTTCTCGACTATTTAAATATGCTGGTCAGTGGTCGTAAGAGAGATAGGGAGGTAGAGAGAGATATATAGACAGAAATAGAGAGAAATAGATTAAAGAGTGAGTTAGTGTGCGTGCGTGTGTGTGTGAAAGAGAGAGAGAGAGAGAGAGAGAGAGAGAGAGAGAGAGAGTGAAGGTTATTCATTGGGCTCTCATCTAACAATAGCTCAACCGCATTGTGTGCCACAGACGGTGATTCAACGCTGTCCAAAGAAGAGAAAGACTTAAACATTAAACAGCATCAAAACATGAAGATCAACACTTATAAGGATAAAAGCCTTGCTAAAGACAGCAAACTGAAGCAACTGAAGTGACAGAAATGAACAATATAAGCTAGCACATTGGCCTATAAGTCTTATAGGAAAAGAGGTTAAACTCAAGTCAAGTTGGGTTGAAGTCAAACACAGGTTCCAGCAAGAAGTAAGTAAATATTTACTTTATTAGGAGTGGGAATAAATAAGTTTAGAATTTTTAGTCAATAATTACATTGCAGTCAACGTAGAAAATTTCGAAAGTATATCAGCGTAGTTCGGATAGTAATCATAATAGGGAAAAGATTCACTTGAAAAATAATCTAAGTGTATGCACCAACATCGAAAACTTACGGGTTTGAAAGGGGTTACGACAACATCAACGATGCGATGGAAAGAAAACTACTTACACTATTTTGATTTACAAGATAAGGAATCAAAAATGAGTGAAAATCTAGTATAGAAAAATTTGAAGAGTGAAGAGAAATGGAAAATGTGTTATGTTAGATAGACATTTTGAATTTTTCATAAACGCAGGGAGCGTAAATGGAGATGGAGAAAACCCACATGAAGAAGGAAAAATAAAACTGACTTCATAATTGCTGACAAATTGTACTTCACAGACGTAACCAACAGACACGCATACAGTTTATATATATATATATATATATATATATATATATATATATATATATATATAAAAAGCTTATATCGAAAGCGATCATAGAATTTACAGAGTTAAATTTGACTTTAAAATCGAGAGAAAACAAATGGTCCTCAGAAAGTAAACATGTCCTTATTAGTTCTCAGAATGATGCTTAGAAAGTAAACATGTCCTTATTAGGACATGTTTACTTTCTGAGAACGAGATCAGAGAGAATATGACCGATTTTCGGGATGAAGTCAAACACAGGTTTCACGCTTTGTGGAATAACGAAAATACCATAGAATACATAAATAACAAATTGACAATGAACATTACGGAAAGAAAAGGGGGCGACACCAGCCAAAGCAAATGGTAACAGAAATTGCAAAGGGTCATACAAAAACGCCAACGCCAGAAGTGAAGGAAAAGAGGAGGAATATAGACGTAAAAAGTAAGTGAGATAAAACTGAAAATGCTGGTTCAGAAGAAATAAACAAGAAACACGAAATAAAGGAAGATCAGGTTGAAATGAGGAGAGAAGAGCTTGAAACATGCTTGACCCGCAACTTAAATCGATGAAACGGTAAACTGTATTGAAAGACAAACGAGGAAGTTAACAAATATTGATACAGGATTTTTTTTCTTCTGCATGCTTCGAAAAGAAAATAAAAAAAAATGCTATTAGAAAGAAGGGCAGCCCAAAGATGCGAGCTACGAACTGGAGGCATCAGATTCAAGCAACCACAGAAATTTATATATCTGGGAAGTGTTTTTAACAGATGATTGAATATGTGGTACAGAAATCCGAAGTCGCATTGGCTTAGTGAAAGATGCCTTCTAAAAGTTAAAGAAAGTATTAATAAATAGAAAAAAAATGGTTAGAAACAAAGACAAATAGTGTTGAAATGCTATGTGCTATAAGTTCTTCGATATGGTAATGAATAATGAAGAATTTACTCACAGGTGAAGAGGTGAGTAAAGGTAATAAAGATATGGTTCTATAGAGTGATATTGAGATTATCGTAGACAGAGCGTATATTCTTAAAATATTTGCGTTGTCTTTGTTGAAAATATATTTCTTTAATATATGTTGTTATGCTGGGATATGGTTTTATCTATGTTAAAGCAGCTATAACTGATTTTCACAATATTTTTGTTAAAAACCTTTAGTGCTGGAGAATGGTTAAAATGCTTATGGATTAAATTTAGGAAAATTCTTCCGATAATAGTCTGACATTACGATTTAAAGATAGATTGAAATATAATGTTGCGCTTATGGAGTTTCTATTTATTTTTACCTTCTTTGTTTTTTTCTAAATACTCTAAATTTACTTTGTGATTGCTTACTTCTAAAGTCTTTATACATTTAATTTTATCATTACCAAATATTTCCTTATTGCTGGAGTTGGTAGATAATCTAACTTGGACTGATTTATGTAAATTAACTCGAATTTTGTGATGGTGGTTTGATTCTTTACTGGCGTATCTATCCCCACCGCCATAAAATAACTCCTCTGTGTTTTTTCTATAAATATTTTCATGGCAATTGTTCTGATGAACTTTCCTCTTTGGTACCTAGAATTTATGAATTTAAGCATACTACTAGTTTGGAAGCAGGGTTTCATTATCTTAAAGTTGAAATGCCTAGATATAGCCGTAAGTTCTATGCTAACAGTTTCTTCTCTCACACTTCTCACTTGTGGAACTCTCTTCCTGCTTAGTGCTTTCTAGTCAACTTTGATCTTCAAAAATTAAATGTAACCTCACTTACTATCTTCTGTCTTCTTAATTCCAGTTCTTTTATTATTCTCTCGCCTTAATAGTGTTTTTTATATTCTCTCACACTCAGTAACCCCTTGTGTCTTAGTGAGTTTTTTCTTTGCTTCGGGTGAAATTATACACACACACACACACACACACACACACACACACACACACACACACACACACACATATATATATATATATATATATATATATATATATATATATATATATGGTTTATGAAAAACTAGGTAATCCGTATGGGTAAACCTAAGGAGGATAAAATCCAGAGAGCTCAATGTAAATCCAGAGCAAATAATTTAAATAAAAACAGATTACTTTAAGGTTCCAAGTAATAAATTATTTCACCACAGCCCTTTTAAAAGGACTGCGGATCATCAGACTTTACTTCCAAACAAAAAATGAAAAGAAAATTTACACATTTTTGACGGGCCGTATTAAACATATGTAAATTAACGAAGTGAGGAAGTGAGGGGGGGGGAGAGAGAAGACATGAGTGAGTTAGCAGATATTGACACATTTAAACGGTTAACTTAACGGAAGTTATATATTGATATCGAAGGGGTAGAGATTAAAAAACCCATAGAGAGAAAAAGAGGGAAGGAAGTTAAGAGAGAAGATGTCACTAATTTTCTTTGTAAAAAAAGGCTAGAAACAGACGCTGTTATTTTGCTATGGAACGACATACATGTACCCATCTATATATACACACCCACACTCACACATACACATATAGAAATTATAAAAAATTGTATACATACACATCCACACATATACATGTACCCACATACCCACACATACACATATATACACCCATATATACATATAACTACATATAAAAAAACCCCCAAAAAACCGCTCACCTATATACATACAAGTATATATACATACATATCCATAACCATACCCACCCACTCCAAAAATGTGCCCACAATACACAAAAATAACACATTCATGACTATCTTTCCATATAAATGCATATACATATACATATCAAAAGACGTATCAATGTTCAAGTTCAATTACATAGTTACCCTCAGTCACGATATATATATATATATATATATATATATATATATATATATCGTGACTGAGGGTTTGAGCGTGCTGTCCTTGTTCAGACTGTTGATCACGCTAGATAACACTTAAAATGTACCTGAGCGTCTGCAGTAAGGATTGCTAGTCGCTCAATAGATGGATACCCTCAAATACGAGTCGCCAGCTATTATATATATATATATATATATATATATATGATGTGCAGCCCGAGCAAATGGGTGAGCTGAGTGCGATTTTATATATATGAATCCAGCTGTTCTCCCCTCAAGTATGGGTTAAATAATAGAGCAGACAGAGCTCTTTCAGTCTTGATTGGCAACCGGTCTAAGAGAAGGAAAACTCTGAATTTAAAACCAGTTATGCATAGGCTACTATCACGTTAAAAACGTACTTACTATTGAAACCATTAGTATTGAAACATCCCCAAAATTATAGTGTACGCGGCATGAGTATATAAATATATATATATGTGTGTGTGTGTGTGTCTGTATATATATATATATATATATATATATATATATATATATATATATATATATATATATATATGTATGTATAAATATGCATATATGTGTGGGTGTGTGTCTGTGTGTATTCCTCTTTTATACAAGTTTCATTAAAAGCGCAGTACCATGTTAGTCGTTTATATATATATATATATATATATATATATATATATATATATATATATATATATATATGAGAGAGAGAGAGAGAGAGAGAAAAGATATAGAAAGAAAGAGAGAGAAAGATATGGAAAGAAAGAGAGAGTAAGAATAAGAATATTCATTTGTTTTTCCATGTATAATTTTTGCTAGTATAAATTTCAGCTGTTATTTTACATCGAGCAATTTTTATTATTTCTATCAACACTTATTGTGCGTTATTTCCTCTCTCTGTGTGTGTGTGTGTGTGTGTGTGTGTGTGTGTGTGTGTGTGTGTGTGTGTGTGTTATTCATACCTTTGGTGTATAGGACGAAAGCAAATTTCGATATCAAATTTTCGGGAAAAAATGGATATTTTTTCAACGAAAAATATGTTAAAAGAACTGTAGTGTATTCAATTATATAAACACAAAATAAAAATAAAGGAAAAGAATTAACGTAGATGGATAGAATTTCACGTAAACTATTCACAGCCTTCAAATTTAGGAATAAAACTTTAACAGAGAATATTTAAAATATCAACAATTTGTTGACGACATTTTACTAATCACAAAATTATTACAACGAACACTAAATGACCTAAAAACATAACGTGTTTGTGTCAGTTTAAAAATGAACAGATCAAAAGTGATGTTCAAATTTTAAAATTCTTTAAACGAAGAAGAACAACTAGAAGAAGATCAAGAATACAATATGTAGAACTCCTTGACAAAATCCAAAGAAGAATCAACAATATTATCGGCCCTGATCTGGCGTGTCGGCTTCAGTCACTTTCCTACCGTCGTAAGGTTGCATCCCCTTGCCGTTTTTATAAATACTTTCGTGGTAATCTTTGGGATGAGCTTTTCTCTATGGTCCCCAGACTCTTAGAATTTAAGCGTACTACTAGACAGTCGACGAGGTATCACCAATTTTCAGTTAAGCTGGCTAGATGTAACCGTAAATTCTTTGCTAAGAGTTTCTTTTATCGCACATCTCGCTTGTGGAACTCCCGATGCTTTCCAGCCAACTTTAATCTGCAAAGTTTTAGATGAAATGTCAATCGCTATCTGCTGTCCTCCTGATTACTCTTTCACTGTTCTCGCTCCTTAGCAATGTACCTGCTTCTAACTCTTCCACACCCAGTAACCCCTGAGTCTCAGTGGCTTTACTCTCTTGATTGCGGTGTACTCATTTAATATGTATATATAATATATATATATATATATATATATATATATATATATATATATATATATATATATACAGA
>CAHIKZ030002468.1:1670000-1717500 GCA_903632075.3 Acanthosepion pharaonis | reverse complement strand
TCTTCTATCTTTCTGTCTATCTATCCATCTCGGTCTATCTATCTATCTATCTATCTATCTATCTATCTATCTATCTATCTATCTATGTAACTGTCTATCTTTAAACTTCTCAGTACGAATGAGTGCACAGGCTTTTGCGTGTGTAATTGAAAGTTGTCAAATGTAGAAAATATTGTTGGACGCAAATGAAAAGTGACTTTTAGAAAATACTACCTGATATAAAAATTGATTCATGATAGGTTTTCACAGGAAAGAATTCAACGAAAAAATCTAAATATTTATCTATATTCTATCAACGGCTATCAATGATTTTTACAGGCAAAAATATTTCAGTCATAGCGACTCTGAATACGACATTACGGCATTTAAAAGAAAATCTTAATTGAATTTTAAAAAAAGAAAAAAAAACGAATTGTTTTAAAATGCTAAAACGTTAATTTTGTAAGTAATTTGCCCGCACGTTACATGAGACGAATACAGACACACAGTTAAAGAAATAAAATACAAAACAACCCATAAAATTTTAATTTTCCTTAATTATTGCCTCAAGTCAAACAGCCGGACCTTTTCAAATATATGTGTTCTTAAGCCTACACTTCGAAGTGGACATACTGTCTAGACTTATGCGCACCCCAGGGGACCAGTTTCTCGTGAAAAGTAGCGGATCAAATTCGGGCAATTTTAAATTCATCAGCATTTTAAGAATTTCATATGCGTTTGACTTTATTCCGTACTGTACATGCCTGAATGTTAACCACGATATGGCTTGCGTTAACAAGAATTCATAGAATTTTGTCAGTAAGTGTGCTAGAAATTGTATGTGCACTGTTGTTTGTCAAAACTCTATCGCTAATTACAAATGACACCTGTTAACTGATAAAGAATAGATGAATATGACATGAGGTGAAATATTATCTTGATTTATCGCATGCCGGCGACACGAGTCTTGAACACACAAAACGCGAAAGAGCCAGCAGACAGACATGCTTCAAATTACGTAAAACAGTAGGCTTTTTTTTTCTTCCGTTTTTGAAGCCTTTCGTCGAGTTTTGAAATTGATCTATATTTTTCGATTAATGTGCTTTCGACACAATAGCAGCGACAACAATAACAATATTGGTAAATTGGAATATATAACAGAGACATAATATATACAAAGAAACTAATTAATGAAAATTATGATACTTAAAAATCGATTCGAAACAAATAAAAAACAAAACAAAACAAAAAACAAAGATGCAAAAGCTGGTTAAAAGATGAGACTATAGAAAAAAATAAACAATTTATACAGAGAAGCAAAGTTCCTGAAAATGAGCTAAAATGACCCAATTGCATGATGAATCTAGAAAATATAAAAATGCTACAAATAGAACCTCATCTACATAACATAACATAACATAACATAACATAACATCATAAGAGAGGAAAACTCAAGAGATTATCGAAACAGTGATTAGTGGCATGTTTGGTAACTTGACATATTTGGGAAGGATATTAGAACAATCTTCATACAGATAGTAAATGATTTCAGTAAATATACAACACTAGACAAGGGTGTAAAACAAGGATGTGTCTTCTCACCGAACTTATTCAACCTATACAGTGAGACAATTCTGATAGAATAAGAGGTCCTACCAGGATTTATTATTGGTGGTCAGAATCTTAACAGCATAACATATACAGATGACACAGTGTTGATAGCAGACAAAAAGAAAACTACAAGAACTCCTACAGACGGTAAACTAGAACGAATGACGAAACATCAATTGCAAGAAGACAAAATGCATGATTGTTAGCAGAAGGGACAGCCCAACATACATACGTTACCAAAATCAAACAAGTACGGCAATTTAAATATTTGGGAAGTGTGACACTGATATCTGAAAGCACATTGGGATAGCCTTTCAAAAGTTAAGCAAACTATTAAGAAATAAAGATTTTCGTTATGTAATACCAGTCCTCGTATATGTCAGTGGATGTTGTCATCCATCAACATGTGGTGTAAACCATCAACGTTTTCATCGGTGGCGGCAGTTGCAGGATGTCTAGATCTTGGGTCATTTTCAAGACTCTTCCTACCCCTCCTAAATTCAGCTGCCCACTTTTATATCGTTAATAAGGCTAGATCGTTATCCCCTAACGTAGCAACCATGTCGGCATGAATTTCTTTGGGGGCTAAAGGCTTTTTCTACAAGTACTTAATAAGACCACCCTATCAAGTTTTGTCCATTTTCAAGTTACTAGTTATTTTTTGAAGTCTTCTTCGACCATTCTACCTGGAATGAACCAATGCAGTTATTAAGAAGAACAGGTGAAATTAATTTAAGATTTCACAGCACTAGCATCACTCCTTCATAGTCAGACTATGAACTTTTCAGCCCACCCTCATATTTGCACAAGAATGAAAAACATAGACACATGTTTAGTTTAAACAAAAATCAAAAACGTAGAAATTCAATGCGCGATGGATAAATTGTCGTCAAAATTACGCAGAAAACGAAAATAGCACTTACATCTCATTTTAACATAAAAAATATCTTGAAATACTAAAGAGTAAATTTATTCAATAAAATCATCATTTGCTTCAACCACTGCCTCCAGGCGAATGTTTCTATAACCTTTGTCTTCAGTTCATCTTTGGTGTTACAAAGAGTTTTGTTGGTCTCTTGCCCAACTGCGCCCCGCACATAATAATCAAGAGGGTTTTAGTCTGTAGATTTAAGTGGCCAGGTATAAGTGGTGATGTGGTCGTAGAAATTTGACAGCCATGATTGGGTTCTCCTGCTTGGGTAGGATGGTGCAGAGTCCTGTTGCCAGAAATAGGGACTTCCAGCAGCCACCCTCTTCACCAAGGGCAGTACTCAAGGCACTTGACGTAGGCCTCCGTGTTGAATCTGAGGCCTTCCCCAACAATTTTGGGAGTTCTTTTCTTTTCAGAAGGATCAGAAGGAGTTTTCCCAGGTGTCGTATCTTCATAATCACCATTATACTCATCCAACTCTTTCCGAATCCTCTGCATTGTTGTCAGATTGACATCCAAAACTCTGAAATGTTCGAGCCAAGTAGTACAGCATGCCGTTTCCAAATTTCTGGAGGAGTGACTTGAGCCATGTTGTTCTTTTTCCCCACAGACGGTGGCCAACTGACGCTACTATACTGTGCAGTCGATAAGAGATCAAAAACAAATAATGCGCATGCGTTAATTTAAAAATATAATATGGCGACAATTTACCCATCTCACTCTGTAGGTGTCAGTGTTTTGGTTGGGGATTGCACGTCCTCACGGAGATGTCTTCAGAGTAGTCTTGACCCCAACCAGGAGACGTCAGTCTAGAAAAGAAACGGCTTCATAGCGCCACAGACGAAAGAAAAACGACTTGGCCCACAGGACGCTGAATATCATTGTAATTTTCATATTAAAATTTGTTTCCATTGAGATGGCTACAGTGGAGAAACCCTTGTTACTTGACAGCAGTATCTATCTATCTATCTATCTATCTATCTATCTATCTATCTATCTATCTGTCTTGGTCTGCTCACAACTCTATCTATCTATCTATCTATCTATCTATCTATCTATCTATCTATCTATCTATCTCGGTCTGCTCACATCTATCTATCTATCTATCTATCTATCTCGGTCTGCTCACATCTATCTCATCTCTCTATCATCTATCTATCTATCTATCTATCTATCTATCTATCTCGGTCTGCTCACATCTATCTATCTATCTATCTATCTATCTATCTATCTATCTATCTATCTCGGTCTGCTCACATCTATCTATCTATCTATCTATCTATCTATCTATCTATCTATCTATCTATCTATCTCGGTCTGCTCACATCTATCTATCTATCTATCTATCTATCTATCTATCTATCTATCTATCTCGGTCTGCTCACATCTATCTATCTATCTATCTATCTATCTATCTATCTATCTATCAAAATATTAATTTTTAACGCCTTCACTTCCATTAATCTAACTCACGCGGTTTTTATTGGATGAACGTTAACTATAAATATGTTTAACTGAGCTTTACCTGGCGCCATTATGGCATAGCACGTTCTCTATTTATAGAGTGGGGTTAATTAGTAAAAATTGAACCCACTATCAATGGTTTGTGAAATGTGCCTACTGACCAGAAATGAGTGCTGCTATATAATACTAATTTTCCTATATGCTGGACAATTTCTTCACAGATGAAGTGGAGACGCGATGCAACAGATATGTAGTTCTACAGGAGGATATTGGGAATACATGTGAGCGACGTGAAAGTTTTGAGAAGAATTGTGATAAAAGGAAAATTCTATTTAGAATCAGTAAGATACAGTTGATATTTTGGGCCACATATATAGAGAAAGAGGGATTGGAGATTTTGACACTCACAGGGTGTATTGAAAGCAAGAGGAAGGGACAAAAGCAGCGAGTAACCTACCTAACAAGCTATCAAGAAACTGGAGGGATTTTAAACGAGAAAACATTGCTTAAATTTACAGAGGATATGAAGATGTGGAGAGCCATGGTCATCCGCGACATTAAATCTCTCTCTCTCTCATCCCCTCTTGTTCTATATCTCGCCCTTTATGCACGCACTTGTATGTATATGTGCATATGTATATGCGTATATATTAAATAAGTTTAGTTAAGTACAAAGCCAAAGTATTGAGGCACTTAATGAAGATCAAACTCGTTACACAAGTAAAATTCTATACTACCAATTTGATAAACTTTTCTTCTCCTGGTTATGGGTTAAATAGCGCGTTGGGCTGGCCTCTTTAGCCCAGAATGACAGCCAGGGAATTTTAAAACCGTGGAACAGTCAACGAGAAAACACAATATTTCACAATAAGCTATTGAAATTTCATGATAATAAACTAATGAAACTCTGGAGGGTCATGATCGTCTACGCCCTGATGGGACATGACGCTTAAAGAACAAAAAAAGGGTAATTTCCTTTTTAAGACCCGCGCGCTAAATATCAAATAAAAATAAAAAATTTCCGAACAGTTATATTTAGGTGTAAATTTACATGCTTAATTCGAAAATAACAAAGAAATATTATTATAACAAGAAATTATCGACAATAAAAGTTGAGACTATTTTGCATCGTTGGCTGCTACGGTATGTCAGCCATTACTGGCATTGTTTGCATACACTCGCCCCTGAAGAGACATGCGCGGAAGATTACCTTGTTAACGGCCTTTTTACTAATCTTACTTGCCTCAATTACTGCGCAACTGAGTACTCATTGAGTGCGCAATAATCAAGACAAGTAGATTTCTATTCCGCAGCAAATATATGCAACGCCAGTAATGGCTGCTGCGATGCGAATGAGTTCGAAATTATATTGTCGATAAATCCAAAATGATAGATTTTATCAAAAATTCTTTGTTATTTTCGAATTAAGCATATATATTTACATCTAAATATAACTGTTTGGGAAATTTTTATTAGATACTTAGCGCGGGGCTTAAAAAGCAAATAACCCCGAAAAAAAAAAAAAAACTTGCTTTAAGGAGAATTACATTTTTAATTTTACCTTCAGCGATTATTGTTTTTTTTTTTTTTTTAAACAAAGAGATTGACGTAATTCTTCTAATATTTTTCAACAATTAAGAGAAAGGCGCGATTTAAGAAAAGGAAAAAAGAAACACAATGTTTGATAATGTTAAACAATATTTTGTTCATCTTGGAATTTTTCGTAGGGTGATTAGTTACTGAGAGAAATTAATCAAACAGCTTAGAATAAATGTTATGGAACTCTCCTGTCACTCTGTTTATTCCCCAATGGTGGGAAGTTAGTAATTTGCATACGTAACTATCCTACGTAACAATCACACGTAACTATGATATGTAACAAGATAACCATCATATTAATTACGTTTCAATTGCATGCTTTCATGCTGGTGGCGTTTCATTCGTTTTGACGTGTTAATTACCAGGACAGCCTTTTTTTTCATTACGAGACAAACAACGTTTGTACAATAACTTCTTTTTGTAGATTTATATATTTTTATACTTGAAAATTAAAAAGAAATATAACTTTAAGAAAACATACATTCTATTGAAATACTATTTAAATTGTCAAACACTTTTTCTTTACTTTTCCTTTTCTGAAATCGCACACTTTTGTTAAATTTTATCATCATTATTATTATTATTATTATTATTATTATTATTGAGTTAGTGAGTAGCACGTTATCAAAACCCGATATACCCATCATGATATCCAGTCTGATAAAGTTATACCAGGTACATGCATAACAGCCAAAAGTGCGCGATATAGTTTTTGATAAAAAGCGGTGTATAAACTTACAGGTGTGACCCATTTAGAAATATCTTCAGGTCGGGTAATCCAGTCCGCTCAGATTGTTTCCAATTTTGAGTATTTCCAAATATCTATATGTGACTCTGAAGTCGCCTTGGCTGCCTCATCCTTCGAACTTAAAAAAAAAAAACAATGAAAAGAAAAAAAAAACTCTCACAAGAAGATAGAGCTTGCTCAATACTCCTGTTTACGAACAGAGATTCACAGTACCCGAGTCCTTAGGGAAGATGCCCAAATAGTTAAAGTAACTGATATAGGTCACGCAACTGGCAAACAAATTTATAGTACTGAACAGCTCATTCTAACTCACTAAGATAAAACACCTACATGTTAACACCTCCAATCAATTAAGATCAGAAATCATGAGAGCCATTCAAGGTGTATTATAAGAGCATTATTATTATTTTTATTTTCTTTGATTTCTGGGGTTTACACATTTCTTTCCGGGTCCCGCCCAGGGACCTAAGGTTAGAAATGGCGTCATGACACTTTCCACTGACTAATTAAACGAAACAGACTCAGTCAAAATTTGAACTTGCTTCAACAATTTCACTGTCCGACCACCATCACGCTATCCACACATCCATAAAAAAGTATATTAGTATTAAATCCGCATCTAACACTCTTTTCAGTAATTCATTAAAATCCGTACTTGTAAAATCTGAAATAGTCAAAATTTAAATTAATAGATTTTGAACAAAATATTGGAGAATTAGTTCAGCAATTACTTTTGTTTGTTATTTTAATTGACATTAGAGATTTAAGAAACAACTAAAAAAAAAAAAGAGAGAGAGAGAATTCTATCTGTTCAATTTACTCCAGGTTTAACGACCTACTAGTACTCTGCATAAATACAGAAGAACCACTTTTCTTTTAGAGGGTCTACTGTAATTGTCTGAGAATTTGAGATGAGTGCGTGTCTGGGAACAAAAACAGACATGCCAAGATATGTAATAAAAACACGAGACACAGAGAGTTCGACGCAACCCAAAAGAAACAAATGCCGAAGGTCTGGGGGAATTTTCTTAGAAAATAGCCGAAATTATAGGTATATTGTGACAGATGGCCGAGGGTCCGTAACGGAGGGTATGAAGGCGGCTGACCTGGGTGTAATTGGTTACAAGTCGCAAGAAATAAATGTTATAAGGAAATTAGCGCAGCAGGTCGCTTCTTTTTACTTCTCCTACAACATCGCACACACATACAAACGCACACACATGTACTCACACACACACGCAGACATAAACGTAGAGGGGCACTCGCACACACATACACACACACGCGCGATGTAGGATGGATTCACACACACACAGAGGGTTATGTAAATAGAGCCACGCACAGACACACACTCATGGACACTGACTCTTATACACGCACGCACAGACACATACACACAAACATAGCCGCACACAGCGTACAGACACATGTATACGTGAAGACACGCGCAGGCGCTTACACAGACATACGTGCGCACACACTGACAAATACGCAGACAGGAACACACGCACAATAACACAGACACGCGTATACATAAGTACATAGACAAACGCCTACGCGTGCGCACGCAGACAGGCGCACTGACATACACACACAGGGTTATGCACACAGAGACAAACACATGGGCATGCACACAGAGCTACACAGATACACGCACAAAAACAGACAAACAAATGCACAGATAGATACATACACACACAACATAAACACCCACACACGCACTAATGGACACCGACGCTTACAGACATACACACAAACATGCACACAGACGCATAAACAATCACATACACACAAGTACGACGCACACACAGCCTACAGACGCATGTACACAGGAAGACACACATACGTGCAGACACACACATGCACACAGGGACACGCTTAAACAGCCACAGAACACCGACACCACGCAACGCGCACACACACAAATGTACAGACACATATACATATGCATACAAACACAGACACACACACACGCATGCACACACGCATACATATGCACACACTGATGCATGTACATATACACAGACACACACATAAATGCATACACACATATAGACATGGGTACACATAACTGCACACAGACATACACACACAAAAACAGAAAGGCACACAGAAAACCTATATTTATTTACATTTTGTGTTGATGTGACTAGGCTTGTTTTTGTGCATTCCTTTTTCACGCTTTTCTTTCCGTGTTGAATTGAAACATTACAAAAATTAATACTGAGATTTCTATCTGAATTTCCTGAAGATTTTCAATTTAGCAACACCAAACATCGTAAAACAGAAACAAACAAAAAAAATCAAAAAAAAAAAACCCCACTAAACTGTTGTGTCCTTCGGAATTTTTAAATTATCACAATCTATTTCTTTCAAAGAATTTCCGTCTACAATATTTCTTCTTCATTGAGTCGCCAGGGAGTCGCTTCTGGACAAGTCTGTGGGTTCCTCTGTCGTGTAGGTTTGTCCACCAAAATGAAATTCACGCGAACAGCCTCGTCAAACTCTGTTTGATTCACAACCATCTTCGCTGCCGCCACGAGGTGGGTGGGGAGAAAGGGAATAGGGAAAAAGCTGATGGCAACCATAATGCTCGGATAGGAGCGGTTACCGACAACAGTTAAAAAAAAGAAATTCTTCTGTAGGTCAGTCATTTCTTGCAAGATAGCATATGCAAAAGTGACATTTTAATATCTAGAGATCCTAGTTTCAAGGTCTGGAAGTTATCAAATGACTGGCATAATATTTCCCCTAGAAATATCCACATTTTGAGCAATTATGGCCCAGATCAAATCTGTATTCTTTAACGTCAACTTTAATTGAGTAAGTAATTTATTTTTTCAATCCGAAAGCTTTCAATAACATTTTGCATTGTTATAAAATATGCACTGATTAATAAAAATCTTTTTATAAAGCACTCGTGGTTTAGAGTTGTTGGAGGCACAGTGGAGTAATGGATAGCAGCTCGGATTGAGGAATCGGAGAGCCGAGTTCGAATTCCACTTATGTTGGGAAAGGTAGTAATTCTCTTCTTCTTCCCCCAGCTATGGGTAAATAGCAGAAAAGACCGGGTTCTATAGGCTTGGATGGTAACTTGTCTAGCGCAGAAAAAAATGGCCACCTACAGCAGGAAAAAATCTGTCTCGTCAGTCATGTATCGAAAGATACATGATCGCCTAAGCGTGTATCACGCATGGCACATAACTGACTGGTTTAGAGTGTTTAATCGAATATGAAACACAATTTTAAAACTAAAGCTTCTTTCTGCTTACAGAGCCCATTGTATAGCTTCATCGAAAAAAAATGAAACAATATATTTTTCTATTTACAAAAGGTGGTAAAAGTAAAATTCAGCAAACGTTAAAAATCTGATTTCGTAGTTTAAAATAGTTCAGCTACACCACCGAAATATAGTTTTCTTCGTTTACATTTTTAAAATATATTTTTAAAGAGTTACAGAATATCAAATTTGCTGAATTTAATCCTAACTCTAATTTTCTTTTTCTTTTTTAATCGGATTTATCCCAAAACATGTCAGTAACGGCACTAAGACAGAAAAGGGATTACTTGGTGTGAAAGAATTAGAAAGTAGAAACATCACTACAGAGCGAACAAAAATAGAAGAGTAATCAGGAAGATAATAGATAACGATTGACTTGCATTTAAATTTTTGAAGATCAAATTTGGCCGGAAAGCATGGAGCTGGAAGAAAGTTCCACAAGCGAGAAGTATGAGAAATGAAACTGTTAGCATAGAACTTACGGTGACATCCAGACAATTCAAATGTAAACGGATGAGACCTTGACGCAAACCTAGCACTGCGCTTAAATTCATAAAGTCTACACATCGAAGAGCTCATCTGGACAATTACTATGAAGGTATTTATAGAAAAATCATAAGGAAGAAACTTTACCACGGTGGGAAAGTGACTGCAGAGGTGATGTCGGGTCAGAATCAGTGAAAAACATTTTAAGGATAACATTTTTCATTAATTTAGCAGTACGAAAAGTTACATTTTTGTCGTGTATTTATGAAAGACGGTAAAACATTTACCTTCTTACCCGCAATAAGACGTAGTGTCAAAAGGATTAGATTTTAAAAGGACAGTTTTTCCCATGACACCGCTTTTATTTTAACGCTTGTTGGATTACCGCCCCCTTATTAAGAAAATATGGCGGCTAGATTTTGGAAATATTGACCCCTGATGTAACGACCTTCACTCTTCGGCAATGTTTATTATTTTTAAAAAAATTAGAATTGTAATAAAACCTAAACATATTTAGATTTTTGTTCTTGGGAATTTGCAACAAAATCATTAAACACTGTTTATTTATTAAATTGTTTATTTACAAGAATAATTTTATATCTACAACATTCTAAAAACTAATACAAGAAAACTAATGTTATGCAATATTATAAAGAAATAAATATGAAAATACTTTTTATTCTGAAAGTTATAAACATTTACTAAATTATTAAAATATGTAAACCAACTCTAAGGAAATCATTATTTAGCATTTTAGAGAATTCGAATCACTTGGTAATTAGCCAATGTTTTGCCAACCATTCCCATAGACAATGTAAACTATAAATAGTTTTTATTATTTTCGGTATCAATTCTCAAGAACAAAAAAAAAATGTATAAATTCACTTTTATCATATATTTAGGTTTTATTACAATTCTAATTATCGTTTTTTTAAAACTATAAACATTGCTGAAGAATGAAGATTTTTAAAATAAAAGAAGTTCCATGTGAAAAACCGTCCATTTGAAACTCCGAAACTTTTTTTGCTGGTATAAAGGTCCGTGTTTGCTCAACATACTAGTTAGAAAGAAAAAACACAAATTATCAATAAAAGCTATTTTTTTTTATTGTTATGCAGAGCAATATCATAGGGGAAAATTAACTTTGTGATAAAATTCTTTCAAATATAATATTTTTTACAAAATAAAGTTAAAAAAATAGAATAAATGAATCATATACTTCAGTGTCTTATATCATATATTTAAGGTAATCCAAGCGAGAAAAGGTTTCTTTTTAAAAAGACGTAATTTTTAATTCAGGTCTCTACACGACCGCCTCAGTTGTGGACCACAGTTGTATGATTGCCATATATATATATATATATATATATATATATACACGTATGTTATATGCATATATATATATATATATATATATATATATATATATATATATATATATATATATATATATATATATATATACACGTGTGTGTATGCATTATATATATATGTATACATATACAGTGCGATGGATAAATTATCGTCTACATTACGCATAAATGAAAATAACACTGGCATCTCGTTTTAACAGATATATTTACCAAAATTGCACAGAAACATCTGGAAATACTAAAGAGAAAATGTTTTCAATTGAATCGCCATTGGCTTTAATCACGGCCTCCAGACGACTTGGGAATCTCTTGCAACTCTTCTGGACGGTCTCCTTGTTTTAGTTGGTGAATGCCGCCATAATCCTTTTCCTTCAGTTCATCTTCGGTGTTACAAGGAGTTTTATGGGTCTATTGCTCAACTTCGCCTCACACATAATAATCAAGGGGGTTGCTGTCTTGGGAGTTAGGTGGTCGAATATAAGGGGTGATGACTGGGTTCTCTTACTTGTTTGTCATGGTGTAGAGTCCTGTTGCCATACATAGGCTCTTCTAGCAGCTACTCTCTTGACCCAATGTAGCACTACCTCCTCAAGCCACTTGATGTAGGCCCCCGTGTTGAGTCTGAGAACTCGGTAGGAAGATGATTGGAGGCATAATGTCGCCATCACTAGTGATCCCTCCAAACACCATGATATTCACTGGACATATCATCCAACACTTTCCTCAATTGTCTGCACTGTTCTCAGATTGACATCCAAACACGCTGAAATGTTCGTATTAGAGCTTCCGGCGCGAATGATAAGCAGTACAGCATGTCATTTCCAAATTTCTTGCGGATTGAATTACGTCATGGTGCTTTTTTTTTTATCACAGACGGTGCCCAACTCACCCTACTATAATGTGCAGTCAAGAAAATCAAAAACAAACAATGCGCATACACTAAATTAAAAACATAAATTAAATTGGCGCCAATTTACCCATCGCACACACACACACACACACACACACACACACACACACACACACACACACACACACACACATATATATATATATATATATATATATATATATAAGGGTACGCCCGGAGTAATTGAGAATAAATTATAATATTTAAAAAAAATAAGAGATGCAAGAATAACAATTTAATGTAAGTATATTTTTAAAAGAATTTGTACACATGTTTAAATTAGAAAAACAGAAAAAGGTTACTGAGTAAACCACCCTCAACTTGAAGGACGCCTTCGGAAGCGACTCTTTTATGTTGGCATCAATTTTACGTTGGCGGTCTTCAATGAATTCTTGGTATTATGGGATCGCTGCTTGGTTCTGAACGACACTCCCGACGTATAAATTCACATGACACTGAAACTCGTTGTAATGATATAAACTTTTTGATGTTTCTTATATATATATATATATATATATATATATATATATATGTGTGTGTGTGTGTGTGTGTGTGTGTGTGTGTGTGTGTGTGTTTTCATATATTTACGCTTATAAGGAGACGTTGTTAATACGAGGTCAAAAATATAGTAAATTTTCATGAATTTATCCTATACCTGCAGTATAAGACGACTGCTTATTGATTATATAAAAATGATGTTATTGGAAATGTTACTGCATCCTTAGAAATTTTAAATAAACGAAATAAAAAAAAACTGATTCTTTCTCATATTTTTCTTTCATACGTTCACTAAAAGTGAAACCAATATTTTGTTTACGTCTCATCACGTGATCTCTTAGGAATACTGACTGTCCTTCCTCTTCTTTTCCTATATCTATACAGTTACAAACAGCCTGGTGAACTAACTGCCATTTACTTATAATTTATCGACAATGCAACTATCTTAAGAAGATTCTTATTTGAAAAATAAAGGTTGTATGTAAAGCTAAATTGTGTTATTATTTAACACCAAAATGATAATGAATTTTTAAAGGAAAAAGCAAATTATGCTATCTTAAATGATATTTCTACTGTAATTAACAGTGCCATGATGATTATTGAAAGTTTAGCGACAGGTAAAGGTTTCTGCGAATACAATCATATCTCGATGTTTACATTTTCTAATTTGAGCTTACATGGATACAAATTGCTTTCATTGATATAGAATTATTCTTCGAAGAGGCAACTTATCATGAAGTTATGCTAGCAATATGAATGATATATAAGGTAGAAATGATCTTCTTACTTTTAATATCAGTTTATTTGATAATGTGAATCTTTTCATGTACGTTATTGATTATCGAACCGAGGCCGAGTTTAGCTTACCGACAAACATCATTCAGAATTTAAGGATTCTTTTTTTAGAATTGTACTATAAGACGACCTCTAATTTTAAGGGTGATTTTTGGGTTTTAAAGGTCGTCTTATGCGCGGAATTATTTGATATCTATCTATCTGTATATTAGAATGTACTTTATATTTTATACAATTATATTTTTATACTTTTTTACAATATTTTTATACAATTATACAGATTTTTATCACTTTAAACATTATTTGTATTGGATCCTCGTTTTTGACTAGACGCTTCGTTTATTTATTAAACTGTATATTTATTTATTTTCGTCTACTGGTCTGAATGTTTAGGGAATCTTATTAAAACAAATTACGCCCTTCAGGCAGATTTGAACCTGCGACCCAATATACAATGTAATCAGAAAGAATCTTAGGCAGAGGAAGCTACCGTTAAGCCCAATGAGCTTTAACCAAATAAGCTACTAATAACAGCCGGTGAGACGATGTCAAATTTTGTGCCTTTAAGCGACATTTCTTTCGTTTTAAATTTCCTAAAATTTTTCATATCTGCCCAGTTTCGTATACCAGGATACAATAAAAATAACGTTTATGCCCGATTAATACAAAATCCATTTTAAAATTCTCTTTGTTTACATTTGGATACGAAGATTTAGGCCGGTAGGCGAAAATAAATAAATATACTGTTTAATAAATAATCGGAACGTCTACTCAAATACGAGTATCCACTAAAAATAACGTTTAAAGCGATAATATATATATATATATATATATATATATATATGTGTGTGTGTGTGTGCGTGCGTGCGTGTGTGTGTGTGCGTATTTGTGTGAGTTTGTGTGTGTGTGGTGTGTGTGTGTGGTGTGTGTGTGTGGTGTGTGTCCGTTTACGTGTATTCAGGGGTGCGGTTGTTGGGATGCGTTAATAAGTAATTTCGTGGCCCAGTCATGAAAAAACCTGTTACATTACGCAATAAATATTGATTCTACATTGAAACATTCAAATCAACATTCAGATAATGTTCACGGACTTATTAACCGTCACTTGTCAATGTACAGAGATATTTTCAGTTGAATTTCTCTCTCTTCTTTCCTCGCAAAGGCCTTAATTCATAGCCACATATAATAAGGCATTCCTGATACGTATTACACATGAACAACGCCACAGAAACATACGTTTGTGCTACATTGAGAGAATATCTTAACTTTAATTTCACTTTTATGAATTTTGACTAACACTTGAAATGTCAGAGAGAAAAACAAACAAAACAAATTCAACAACAACAATAAATGCATTCTTAAATGAATATCGATGCTACAAAAACCTAAAACGTATAGAAATACGCATGCAGAAATTAATTTAATATACATATATGAATATCAGATCTATCTATCTATCTATCTATCTATCTATCTATCTATCTATCGTTTTCATTCTGTTATATTTATTTCATCCTGCTCATATCTATCTATCTATCTATCTATCTATCTATCTATCTATCTATCTATCTATCTATCGTTTTCATTCTGTTATATTTATTTCATCCTGCTCATATCTATCTATCTATCTATCTATCTATCTATCTATCTATCTATCTATCTATCTATCTATCGTTTTCATTCTGTTATATTTATTTCATCCTGCTCATATCTATCTATCATCTATCTATCTATCTATCTATCATTTCATTCTATCTTTATTTCATCCTGCTCATTTCATCCTGCTATCTATCTATCTATCTATCTATCTATCTATCTATCTATCTATCTATCTATCTATCTATCGTTTTCATTCTGTTATATTTATTTCATCCTGCTCATATCTATCTATCTATCTATCTATCTATCTATCTATCTATCTATCTATCTATCTATCGTTTTCATTCTGTTATATTTATTTCATCCTGCTCATATCTATCT
The DNA here is from genome assembly GCA_903632075.3 of Acanthosepion pharaonis. NCBI lineage: Eukaryota > Metazoa > Mollusca > Cephalopoda > Sepiida > Sepiidae > Acanthosepion > Acanthosepion pharaonis. Next base: position 1,701,846 of record CAHIKZ030002468.1, on the reverse strand, counting down.
ATCTATCTATCTATCTATCTATCTATCTATCATCTATCTATCTATCTATCGTTTTCATTCTGTTATATTTATTTCATCCTGCTCATATCATATCTATCTATCTATCTATCTATCTATCTATCTATCTATCTATCTATCTATCGTTTTCATTCTGTTATATTTATTTCATCCTGCTCATATCTATCTATCTATCTATCTATCTATCTATCTATCTATCTATCTATCTATCTCTATCGTTTTCATTCTGTTATATTTATTTCATCCTGCTCATATCTATCTATCTATCTATCTATCTATCTATCTATCTATCTATCTATCTATCTATCTATCTATCGTTTTCATTCTGTTATATTTATTTCATCCTGCTCATATCTATCTATCTATCTATCTATCTATCTATCTATCTATCTATCTATCTATCGTTTTCATTCTGTTATATTTATTTCATCCTGCTCATATCTATCTATCTATCTATCTATCTATCTATCTATCTATCTATCTATCTATCTATCTATCTATCGTTTTCATTCTGTTATATTTATTTCATCCTGCTCATATCTATCTATCTATCTATCTATCTATCTATCTATCTATCTATCTATCTATCTATCTATCTATCTATCCTTTTCATTCTGTTCATATCTATTTCATTCTGTTCATATCTATCTATCTATCTATCTATCTATCTATCTATCTATCTATCTATCTATCTAACCATTTGTTATTTCTGAGTCACGTAACCAGGAAAGGGTTTGGAGACAGATACTCAGACGACATATTGAATGCAATAGTGGATGTGAAAAACGGCGAATTATATAGTTAAAAGAATGGCAGGAAAACGAGGAGAGCCATGATCACATGCATCCTGAAGTGACAGGAGACAAAGAAGAAGAAAAAGAAGGAGAAAATAACAATAAGGAAATTTATCTCTTTCAACTCTCTCTCTCTCTCTCTCTCTCTTTCTATCTATCTATCTATCTATCTCGTTCTGTTCATAACCATCTGCATCTGTTTGCCGGTAGCCACGTATGTTCAATGCCGAAATATCAACTCACTGCCGGGGGCTTCGGAATTAGTAGAGACACCCCCTATAATAATACTGCATACACTACGTTCGTTCTTGTTTTTTTGCCCCTCCGTCCTTGTATATATGCGTGAATAAGTGCATGTGTGTGTATGTGTGTGCAGGGTGATTTTTTAAATCACAGACATGACGCAATGAAGCTGCAAGCACCGAAAGCCACTTCTCTTTATTTATACGGACAGGACATCACAGGTTTTGTAATTAGTAGACACCGCTATAAAGTGTCAGTAGATGGAGCGTTCAGCGGGCGGCTTGGGATATTGACATACCACTAAATTTGTATTAATTTGACTAGAACAGACATGGACTTAAAAAAAAACCACCTTTCACTATAAATTTAAACTAATGCCTGAAATTACATCGATGTTAAATACATAAAACGGTCATCTTAATAAATAAGTCGATAGATTAATTATTGATACGTTGAAGAAAATATTGTCAGGATATCTTATACGGTTGGTTATATAACTATCGGTCTGTGGTTCTATCCCTAATTTTTTTGTACGACTGGTATCCGTTGTAGTGACTTAGATAAGTATTTGGGGAACTCTACCATTTGTTCGGCCGGGACTGAGTCGGTTACGTCGCTACTTTACTTTCTACAGCTTTCTTTGGATTAATTTATTAAAATTGGCCTATCTCTGCCTCTTAGAATCAATCAATGTCCTTTCACGAATAGAAATGTTTCTTTTCGTGGTATGAAACAGCACAACGCGTATAGCTTTAAATAACCTCTTTTATTACTCTCACGAGGAGAGCTCTACTAACTGCTCGTCAGTGAAGGAGAGACAGAAAATGTGAGAGGGGGGAACTCTTAACAGTTTCAGGCCGCATGTTCGCTAAGAGGCAAAAGTTCTCACTGAAAGGAGAAACACATAGTCCTCGTTTTTTATGTGTCGTGTCCTTTCAGGACGTAGGCGATCATGGCCCTCCACATTTTCCTGTCCCTTGTAGCTCTTAATAAGTTTTATCTTTTGTTATTTCTCCCAGACCCTGTTCTGTGATCGATCTGCTTAAGCCCATTAAGTATATCAAGCGTTACTTGTCTCTGTCCTTCTTTCTTCTATCCGTCCTGTTAGTATCAGATTTTCCAAGCCCTCCTTCCTCATTACGTGTCCCAGAAATTTCAGCTGCCTCTTCCTGATATTAAGTATAAGTTTCCTCTTTGTTTTCATTCTTTCTAAAACATCGTCGTTGCTCACATTTTCGACCCATGGTATCCTAAGCATCTTTCTGTAAAAACACATTTCTGTTGCATTGTCTCTCTTCATCTTTAATGAAATTGTCCAGCATACAGGAAAACAGATATCATGTAACAGTTCAGTACTCTTTTCTTTGGTTCCAACGAAATTTCCTGTCTCTTAATACTCTGCTTAGCTTTTGGAATGCGTCGTTGGCCATCCCAATACGTCTTCGGATCTCAGTGTCGCACATTCCATCCTCTGTTCCTAGATATTTCAATTTCTGTACCTGCTTGATTTTTGTGTCCCCAACATTTAAATTGCATTTTGGGCTCATTTGTTTTTTGCAGATGACCGTGCATTCTGCCTCTTGTAGTTTATGCTTAGTCTCTTCTCGCTCCCATTCGCTACCTTCTGTTGTAGTTTCTTTTCCGTGTCTGCTATAAGCTCTGTGCCATATGCGTATCTTATGATGAATCCTAGCAGGATTTCCAGTTCTCTCAGAATTGCAACGCTGTATAGGTTGAATAAGTCCGGTGAGAAGACACGTCATTGCCTTATGTCCCTTTCTATTTTTGTATATCTGCTGAACTCAATTATTTTTTTATCTTTATGCAGCCGGTTTGATGCCGGTAGAGATTTTTGATTATTCTAATGTCTTCCCGAATATGTCAAGGTTGCTGAGCAGCTCTAACAGATCTTTGTGGTGTACATTGTCGAACGTCTTTGCGTAGTCTATAAAACACTGATTTCAATCTGAGCATAAATATCGCGTTTCTTGTTCCGGTGTCTTTGACGAACCCGCGTTGTTCTTGTATTATCTCTGGCCTGATTCTGCTGTGCGCTCTCTTCATCAGAATACGGATGATGAGTTTTGTTATGTGGCTCATTAGGCTGATTGTTTCTGCGGAGTTCACATTCGCTTGCACCTGGTTTCTTAAGCAGTGCTATGAAAATAGATCTGCTTAGATATTCCGGTATATCCCCACTGTTGCAGATTTCATTTATTATTTCTGTGATCTTGTCGATGCCGAAATCATCCAAGGCTGCCAGCACCTCTATTACAATTCCGTCTGGCCCTGTTGCTTTGTTTCTGTTCAATTTGGCCAATGCAGCTTCCACTTCGGTTTTTAGTATTTCTGGTCCGTCGATATTTCTGTGTATTGCCGGCTGTTCTCTTTCGTCGTAGAAAAGATCTCCAATATATTCGTTCCAGCGCTGAAGAATTTTTTCTTTCTCTAATATGTGTGTTCCGCCCTTGGATTTTATGCAGCCTGTTACTGAGCATGTCTTCTGTCACTCGTATCCTTTTTTTTTTTTTTGGCACTGTCAGTATATTTTTTCTTCAGGTTCGGGTCGTTTGGGTCTCTGTTGCATTTCAATCTGGGTGCTGCGTTAAGCTTCTTCACTCACTCTTAATTTACATATAACAGGGAGGTGGTTGCTTCCGCATTTGGATAGGTTTTACAGCGAACAACTGCAGTCCTGAATCTTTTGTTGTTGGTTATATAGTCAATTTCGTTTTTAGTTTAATCTCTCGTGCATCTTCATATCCATAATTGTCTTGGATGTTCTTGGAACGACGTGTTGGCTATTACCTGGTCATTGGTCGTGCACCATTGGACCCATTTTATCCGCGTTCGTTGCGTCTTGCTAAGTGATAATTCATTAATTCACGGTCGAATAAAAAGGCACACCTCTATTCTATTTTCCATTTTATTTTTGTGATGGCGAATTCAGCTGATATTTACATATTAGGCCATGGACTTATTAAACGGACCTTGTAAATGCACAGAGTTTGTTTTTTTTAGTTAACTCTTCTCTCTTAGGCAAAAATCACATTTATTGTACATAAACAATAATGCGGAAACACTCATTTGCTCCAATGTCTTTTGAGAGAGCATCGACGTTAATGATTCCACTTCTATAACTTTAGACTAACGCTTGAAATTAAGCTGTGCCAGACAAAAAAAGCAAAAACAAAACATAGAATAACTACGAAATAAATAGGGACTTGCAACCTTATCGCAACATGACGACCAAGTGGGGCCGTCAGCTGACCCTGTTTCATTTAATTTTTTTTATATTTGTTCCAATGAGGATTTTCACACGTTGGCGAATCCCCTGAAAGCCAGACTATCAGATAAGTACATATCGTATAGCAGAAATATATATTTCCAACTGTATTTGGGACAAATCTCACGCGGAAACGTAGCAAATCACCCTATTATTAAACATTTTTATGGTTCGTGATTATTAGGAACATAGCACGAATGTTAAAATGAAAGTGTCCGACTTTATTAAAGCTTAATACTAAGGTGATGCGTATTTTGAATTTAGATGCATACGGAATTACGATGAATCGATTTTGTTACATCTGTCCTAGCCGTATTTCTATCTCTGTTGTTTATCCACTCTTCTACTCAACTAAAACAGTTTACAGAAGACACGTAAAACTGCCCCAACGTAAGAATATATATATTTCGGCAAACACAGTAAGATTGCATATTGTAAATATTGGCTACAACCAAATGTCATGTTCTTTGCGTTTTCTCTTGTTTGCAAGACACAGTAAATGCTCGATCTAACGAACCAACATGGGAGAAGGTTTGGTTGGTTGGTTGTTTTCTTTTATGGCACATCGACCTCAGTGGGTCATTTAATGCCAACACAATTTTGAAATAGATTCATAGCGATAGTTTGATAAAAAAAAAGGTATGTATGTATACATATATATTTGAACCATATTTTTTATTACAAAGTATTCCTGGTATTAAAACCTATTTTTACACAAATAAGGAGTGTTAACTATTTGCCCATAGCTGGGACCCTAACAGATGTTACCGCCATGGGTCAGGGTGGACTTGGGAAAACCAACAATTAAGAGGTGGTTCCACGCTCTTCAAAACCTGATCAGAGTCCTTGTTGTTGAACGTAGTTTATTGTCTTACCCTGGACGCGGATGTAGTTTATCGTCATACCCAAGACAGAGCATAGGAGAAGGTTGTTTGTTAATAACAAAAGTCCGTTAAATCCATTGTAAATTAAGCTGATATTTTTTTTTATTATTTTAATGTAAAATATTTCATGTTCTTCGTGTTTTCTTTCCTTTGTAAAATACAGCAAAACCTCGATTCAACGGACACATAAGGACGGGTGCTTGGTAATGACAAAAGTTCATTGAATCTAATTGTATTTTGGAATTATGTTTTTAATTATTTTAATGAAAAATAATGGTTTAATACAATATACAGGAATGTGCAAAATATAAAATAACTAGATTTTTTTTGCAACACGGTAACGCGTACTGAAATCCTCAAAATAAATTGTATTGTTGACATTATCGGTAACATTTTTGTCAAGATTTACAAACAAAATTCACTTTCACAAAGCAGTCGGTGAAATACAAAAACTTAAAGAAAAGATAAAGAAAAAAAAATTTATTAAATAAGTATTTGTTTTTTTAATCATTAAATTATTTTAAAATAGTGGGAGTAATTTTAATTTTTCAAAAAAAGTGAATGAAAATTTATTGTACTAATCTACGCAACCTAATAAACCAACTGTAATTTGCACACCCTTACCTGTTTTCACTTCTCAAAATCTGGTTTTGATCGGGTCAATGTATGGGGATTTTAGAGGGTGTGACGAACGGACGGACTAATAGAAGTCACAGAATTTTTATATATAGATTAAAACCGTAAGAAATAAATCTAATATTTGCTCATATTTTTGACAATCTAGTTCAGTTATTCTTAGTATCTTTTTAGCAGTAGCCCCAAATCATATCTAAAATCAGAGACATATTTCCATTATAAACAGTCCGAATAATCTCCTCATCTTTATTGTTATTATCACAACGTTTTGGCCATTGTGGCTTCTGGCATTATTCAGGCTTTGTCAAAAGATGAGGTCATTAATCCGAATGTAAATACAGAGTAACCTCGGTTCTCGAACATCTTACATGTCGAACGAATCGGTTTTCGAACAGAAAATTCGAGATGAAAATGCCTCGGTTATCGAACAAATTTCGTTTCCCGAACAGAATACTGACTTAACACGAACGGATTAATCTCTGAGTCGACCGCCGTGTTGTATACATTCGTGTGTTGTGTTGTGTTTTCTTTCCACTTTTATTGTACTGTAATTTTTTTCTCTATATTGATTCCTGTTGGAAAAATAGTTTCGGTTTATGGACATTTCGGGTTACGAACGACCTTCAAGAACGAATTAATTTCGTGAAACGAGGTTTCACTGTAATGTAAATAATGATGACTTTTCTTCCAGTAGTTCAAACAGAAAAATAGACATGTTCTCATAAATAAGATATGTTTTAAGCGTAATGCTTTTTATAAAAGAAAAACCCAGGTATATGTTTTTACAAAATTTGAGCTCCGTTAAATTGAAGGATTAGTGATTTAATCTTTAAACAGAGGACATCATCAATTGGTGTTTCATTGGATATTAGCGGATGTCAATTGATGATTTAAAGTTTTCCAGACGATACGAAATTCTTAAGTTTACATCATTTCTGAATATACTCGTCAGGTATGTTGCCTAGCTAATCCCTGTTGCAGACATCTGCTCAGGCATATTTGTATTTAACACCTAGAGAGCCCACCTGAGGCTGATACTGCAGCTATGTTAAGCCGATCTAAGTTACAGATTCTGGGACAGAGGGCATAATCTGGAATGATCACCATTTTAAACAAAGTCAGTACTTTCATACCCTTGGTCACGATGACTTGGGACTTTGTGCGAGCACAACGATCAATAGCTTTCGAGCAGAGCCGTCTACCGATTTTCAATCACAAGGCTAGGAGTCAACCCGTTGTATAGTTTTCAGGCACTTTTCAACGGTACCACACGCTGGTATCATCACCCACCCTGATATTATAATGAAGTCATCTCCGAATTGACTATGATGATGAAATTCAAACTTTGATCTTATGGTCAGAACGCTAACGTTCTAACCACTAGGCCACGCGTCTACTTCCGAATAAGAAAATTACAACTTAGTAACCGTGTCGATTCTTTCTGTATCATTCGTCCTTGCTTTGAATATTGCTGTCACATCTGGTCTGGTGCTTCTGCTATATATTTAGAGATTCTTGATAAAATACAAAGAAGAATATGCAATGTTACTGGACTTGATCTGGCATCTCGGCTTCAGTCACTTTTCCACCGCCATAACCTAACTTTCCTGTACCTTTTCCATAAATACTTATATGCTAAGTGTTCTTATTAACATTACTCTATGGTACCCTAGACTTTATGAATGTAAGCGCAGTACTAGATTGGCGGCAAGGTCTCATCTTTTTACAGCTGAAATAGCAAAATGTAACCGTAAGTTCTACGCTAACAGTTTCTTCTCTCGCACATCTCGCTTGTGGAACTCTCTTTTGGCTTCTTGCTTCCTAGCCAACAAAAAATTTAAATGCAATTTATCTTCTTAATTCCTGTTTTGTTCTCTCTCTTTGATAGAATTTTTTTCTCATATTCTCTATCACTAAGTAACCCATTGCGCCTTAGTGGCGTTATTGCCTTGCTTGGTATTAAATAATTAAAAAAAAAATTATTATATTCGTCGTAACTGGCATTGTGTGATCTATAAAATCACAACCCTCCTTTAGTGAGCCCGTTTCTTATTTGATTCTATTTTAATGAGACTAAAAGCTGATTAATTAAATAATGATAACAGACTGACTTCTAACATGAATATCAGTCAAGCAAATAGAATTTAATTAATGAAAGCAAATTGTGATCACAGGTCCTGCATACTTACGCCTTGGCTAACAAAACACCAAGATTTGCTATATCCTCATGTTAGCTTCTCATTACAATTATTAGTATAACCGGAAAAGTAAAGTTAACTAAAGTTTTTAAAAGAAACTCAATCAAGACGAATGATAATTTGTTTTAAAAAAAGATGTAAATATGAGAAGTTCAGACATGGTATGTCAACACACATTAACTGATGGTGCAATGGCTCCTATTTTAATTATTTAAATTCTTTTTTTTTCTTTTAAAATTCAAGATTGCATTAAGTCGAGAGAAATGCATCACTTAAAATATCGCAATGTTTGGTGTCAATGGCCCGGATTCGAAATAATACTTTAAATGTGTTTATACCCTCCCAGTGTTGAATTTTTTTTTAAATACTTTTTTTTCACAGCAAAAGTAAAATAATAAATGGGTATGTAGATGAATGGTAAAGCACTGGGCTATCAATCTCAAGCGAAGAGATGCCTTGGAACGTACTGTAAGATTTACGAGCGGCTTTTTGGCAAACATTGAAATAGGATAAGTACTGCCGGATAAGGAAGATTGACTAAATGGTTTTTGTCTTCGTTCTATTTTTATTCTTGTCTTCGTTGTTTGTGGGAAAAGTATTAGTAAATGAGTAGGAAATTAAATTTTAAAGCAAAATATAAATTTAAAAAAAATGTCTGGAAAAAATAATTTCACTGTAAGGAAATACGAACGCAAGAAGAGTGGCATTATGAATAGGATTCCTGGACATTTGGGAATTTTATATCACAACTCTAAAGTGTTGACAAGATGCATATGATACATGGGCAAGTATTCTTCGCTGTGTAAAGATGAGTATTCTTATTATTCCACACCCCTTCTTTTATATGTCGTGTCTCTCCAGGATGATCATGGCTCGTCACAGTTTCCTGTCGTCTGTAGCTCCCAGCAATATTTGTTTACATATCCACTTACTATTACTCCCAGTTCTCGCTTTGGCATCCATTTACACAAATTAGGTAGGTTACTCGATGTTTCCATCTGACCTTCTAGCATTCAATGTTTTGCTGAGTGTTACATTCTCCTAGCCTGCTTTCTTCATTATTTTCCCCCTGAAATATCAAGGGAATCTCGCTGCTTATAAGTAAAACTGCCCTTTACGTTCTCGTTTCGCTTAAAACCTATTCATTTCACAGATTTCTTTGGCTTTAAGTCTCTTCTAAATCTGTGAAGAAACTGTATAAAATTCACTACCATATACAGTGTAATTGAAAAGCAAATTCCATTTTAAAATACTTATAAGTTGTTTTTTTTAGTAACTATAATTTTTACAAGAAATGGATATTAGAGGAAAGTGTTTAGCATAAGGTTTTATTTAAAATTCGAGATTTCGCTGCCTGTTTCTCGAGCTGCCCAGGAATTGCGTCAACTGATTTCACCAGGAACTCTTGTGGTATGGAAGACATAATTGTATTTGCCCTTCAAGCTCTTCCGTCATCTTGGTTTGATATAGTAGACTTCTTCCTTTACCCACTCACTCCCCCGCAAAAAAAAAGACACAGAGTGTTAAGTCAGGACTCCTGGCTTTCCACTCATACCTAAAATAGGGAGTTACATTTCAGTCGCTCTGGAGGTGGATAGAAATCATATAGTAGTTCAGCATTCTTTTGTTTGAGTATTAACTTTATGACTATTCTAGTAAACATGTAAGAAATTAGTCAATTTCTGGATCACTAATTTCAAAATAACTTACCGAGGATGTTATGTCACTAAACAGCAGTTAGTAAACTAGACTCGCATATCATCACTACTGATCACTATTTTGCTCTCAATGATAATTTAGGGTGTTTCCGTGTGAGGTGTAATAGTAAACCTTTTTTTTTATAGCCTAATACTCCGTGTCCGACTTCAATACACTATATACTATGTTTAATATTAAAAATAAACAAACAAACAAATTACTTACGCTAGTTACTTTGTTCGGACACTTGCGTTCATCTTGATGTCACATTCACATTAAAATACCTCATCACAGAAATATAGACAAACAGCAACAACAAAAACTATTGAAATGCTATTCTCGACACAATGATGAAACTGTCAGATTTTAATAATCCGCATCATGATTTTAGTGTTTGCGTACATAAAATTTTATGGTAAGACAATTTCACTCAATACATAGCTTGGGAGACATTTAAGGTATAGGGTCACAGTCGAAATGTTAAAGAAGAATAAGGTGCGTGATATGAAAGCGAAATACGGTGCGTGATATGAAAGAGAAGGTAGTAATATAAGGAGGAGGGATAACGAGTGACGCATAATATTCTTTAAACATTTCACCACAAGAAAGGAAATAAAGTCACTAAGACGCAAGAAGTTACCGAGTGTGAGAAAAAATACTGTTAAAGACAATAAAAGAACAGAAATTAAGAAGACATAAGATAACGGTTGACATTACATTTAAATGTTTTAAGATCAACATTGACTAGAAAGCAAGAAACTGGGAGAGAGATCTAAAACAAGTGGAAGAGAAGAAACTTTTAGCATAGTACTTATAGCTATACCTCGCCATTTCAACTGTAAAATGATGAGATCTTGACGCTAATCTACTTTTACGTTTAAATTCTTAAAGTCTAGGTACCAAAGAGGAAAGCTCATCAGAAAAATTACTATGAAAATATTTATAGACAAGCTTCAGGGAAGGTAAGTTACTGCGGTGGAAAAGTGAGTGATGTTTAGATACCAAGTTAGTTCTAATAAAATGGCAGATTCTTCATTGTATTTTATTAAGAATTTAAATACATAACAGAAGCCAGGTGTGGGAGCAATATTCATAACATGCACGAATGGAAGACTTATAAACATATCAGATATATTCTAGCAAGAAATATTATCTAGCATGACACAATGAAGCAACTTTCCTAGCAGCAGACCTAGCAATAGATTTAATATAATCTTACCAATTCCTGTTTGCTGAAAACGTTAACCCAAGAAGATGTGACGAATAACTTTCCTGGGGGTTAACATCAGCCATACTGATGGAAGGCAAAAGTGTCCTCTTAGGCGATTAAAAGTAACCAGTTTCGATTTGAAAGCGTTAAAATTAACAAGTCATTCATTGTCCCAGTTAACAACAGATAGTATGTCATTTTTTAAAAAATTCATCTGCGAATTAGACGTTTTCGAACCGATCAGATTTACTACTAAAACAACAGTAAATAGTTGTGTAATCAACATAACTACTGAATTGAGAACTGGTGACGACAGGATGTTGGTTGAGGAAAATTAGGTCTACGGATAGAACCCGTTAGGCACCAGCATTAAAGTAAAATGATCTAGAAGAGTGGCCGTTCAAGCTAACATTCATTTCATAAATTGATAAGAAAAACTGAATCAGTTCAAAAACTCATCCAGAAACTTTCAACATATGAAGAAGACCATAATGCCAGTCCAAAGCAACAGCTCGGGCTTCGTCATTCTTGTCTAAGCTTGAAAGTCTCTTTCAGCAATAATCGTTAAAATATCAACAGTTGACATAGATAGGTGAAAGCCATATTGCTTATTTGTAAGAAGACTGCGATGTGAGATGCTTGACCGATTTAGAGTTGTTTAGGCCTTGGGGTACTTTGTCAATAAGAGGCAGAAATCTAATAGACTGATAGTTGGATCAAATAGTTCACCCGAGTTCTTAAAGAATAGGACGACAGAAGTGGATTTGAAACAAACCGAAAAGGATTATTTTAATGACTATTACAGGGATAACATCAAATCCAAATACTTTGTGAAAGTCCAGTTTATAATAATAATAGCAGTAATGACTAATCATATGCATAACATTCAATAGAGACTCAGTTCGAAGTGATATATATATATATATATATATATATATATATATATATATCAATTAGTTAGTTATAGCTAGCTTCGGTATCCTGTCTGCTTCTCTCTCTCTCTATCTATCTATCTATCTATATGAAGTGTGTTGAAAATACTGGCCCGACGAAGAGTCATTCCCGTCACATGAACAAAAGTGTAATTTTTCATTTTCTATATATATATATCGGGTTATGTGTTCGATCCTAGTCTGTTCAGTATGACTTCGTATGCGTGTGGAGAAAATGCTATGTAAGATTATGTTAAACGAGACAGTTAACTTTGGAATAATCATGCGAGCCATGACCTTCATAATTGCGCGCAGTCTATAAACTCTTGTATGTATAAAACATATTGCTTTACATTTCTCTCTAAACATAACTATACGAAGTTCCATTTTATGTAATTCACACTTTTCAATTTGATTAAAACAAAATTAATTCATGTAAACAATTAAAATAGGATCCCTTAAACTGGATTTTCGTAGTTAAATGCAACAGAGTTTCAAATTTCAAGTGCTAAAGCATGCCGGCCTAAATCCACCCATTGTGCTGTAAATCGTTTCAGTTAATCTATGATTATTAGAATTCAACGATTTCAAGAAATGTTATTTAATGTATTTATAAACACTGAGATATGTTGGAAATAATTAAATTTCTGGACGATTTAATGCTTTTTTGATCACTGGTCACAGAAAATGGTTGTATACAGTTGACAATTTGGACATTTTTGAATAAATTTGATGGTATTCATGAGAAATTTTCGATGTGATGAGGCTATTTAAGAACTTGAAGCAACTTTTAAGCTAGTGTTTTTGCTTTGTGCATCTTACATTTTTAGTAAAACTACGTCTACTCTCCGTCCAATTTCCTTTTTTCTTGTACTAAATTTGTTATAACTGATCCCTACACCGAGGTATTTGAAATGTTTAGGATTTACTAATTTTTAATTTTTTGGATAGCTTCAAGGAAAGTATATGCCATCAGTACTCTTGTTCCAATTCCAGATCATAATTTCTGCTTAGGAAAGGTTTATCATAAGCCTTACTTCTTGGGGTCTTCCATTGAAATTTTCGTAACGTCACCATTGTTTGAGAAGAATGTGCAGTGTCATTATTGTGATGGACAAATATTCTTTGATGAAACTTCCCAAGGCAATTATTTTTGTAAAGCTTTTCTTAATGTTCTCGAAACATTATTGCAATAAGCGATGTTTGTCTTTTTCTCTCTAAAATGTCAACTAGCAAAATGCATTCAGAATCACAGAAAACTCCCGCCATAACTTTTCCCCCTGTCTTAAATTTACTTCAACTAGAACCTTTCTAGCCTTGGATATCCATCACTTTGACTAAAGATTTGGTTTTAGAATTGTACTGGTAATTACAAGTTTCATTTCCATTCATATATACCTCAGAAAGACTTCAGGATTTGGGTTACATTTGTTTAAAATTTCTATCGAAAGCTTTGTTCTTATCTGTTGCTGATTTGAGATCTGGGTGCAGCATTTATGGTACCTAATGAGCAGAGTACCTGCTTTTCTTTAATATTTCAAATAAAAAAAAAATAGTGACTTTTATAGCCATTTTTAAAAGTGTGTCATATGCATCAACTACGATAGTTGCCATAGAACTATGGGTTATTAGAAATTCCCTTTACATCCCTAAATTAGCATATTGTTACTTCTTATTTTCTAAACTTTGAAAATTAAAACGTGTTGATTTTGTAACCATTAATGACATAAAAGAAAGCCGGTTTTGGCATGATTAAATTCTCAGGAGCTTCATGATTCTCGTATGCAAAGTTTAAAGTTGCAAACCTCTTACAGGTTAATTTTATTCCCAACGTTCACTGTTGTAGGGTATCATTTTATTTTTGACGGTCACTTCTACCTAGTCCGACTCTGTAATAATATTATTTACTCAAATGACGACATTATTATTATTATTATTATTATTATTATTATTATTATTATTATTATTATTATTATTATGTTTGGAATTTGCTTGTTTGTAATACGAGCGGTCCGCAAATTTCAGTCAGAAATCTCAAGAGACAGCAGGTTGACATGTCATACGTTTTTCGTTTAAGAGTTGGGAAAGCGTGATAATAAAAAAAAAAACGGACATGAAAAAGTTTGAAATCAAATAAAAAATATTTTCATTGCTTAAGATAACGATTTTGTGAAAATGTTAAAAGAAATAAAATTACGATAGGTTAAGAATTGTTAATAAGATAAAAAAAAAAAAACTTTAAGAAACTTAATTTTAAAAATTGAGTAAAATATTTAAGAATTTTTAAAAAGTCATATACAAAAGTCATCCAGGGAAATGTCTCATTGATGATATTATTGTTATTACTATTATTTAAAAGAAGATTTTGGCTTACATTTACTTTATGTCGGCTCATAACAAATGAAAGATTTATTTTATTTATTTATTTTTGTTATTTCTACTTAATTAAATAAAAGAGAGCTCCATCCTGGGTATGACGATAAACTACATCTGCGTCCTTGGTAAGACGATAAACTATATCCAACAGCAAGGCCTTTGATCAGGAAGTTTTGAGGAGCGTGGAACCACCTCTTAATTGCTGGTGTTCCCAGGTTCACCCTGATCCGGGGTGGCAGCACCTGTTAGGGTCCCAGATATTGGCAAATAGTTAACCCAAAACTGGGTTCAAAATACTATGAAAGTGTAAAAATAGGTTTTAATACCAGCAATACATTTTTGTAAAAGGTTATTATTAGCAATGAGTGTTTGAAAAAAAAATATTACCAGCAATAAAAATCCTGTCGGCATTAAATAACACATAAAGGTTGGTATACCATAAAATAAACCAAGCCAAACCAAAAGAGAGCTATTAACAAAAAATGTAAATGGACAAAGTTCTTCGTATGATATGAACTATGCTTGTTAGAATTTTTTTTTGATTTCTTGGAGAGATAGCGTTTAAGGTACTTTGTTAAATTTTCTTGAATTCATTTCTTTATCAGATCTAAATTTCGAACCACAAAAATTGTAAATAAAAATAGTTAATTATTATTATTATTATTATTATTATTATTATTATTATTATTATTATTATTTCCTTTGATTTCTGGTGTGTACACATTTCTTTCCGGGTTCCGCTCAGAGACCTAAGGTCATAAATGGCATCATGACATTTTCCACTGACTAATTAAAACACACACACACACACACACACATTTTTTTTACATAGATAAATCCCGTCATAAGGTGTGGGATGTACTCATGAGAACAATTTTTTGTATTTCTTTAAGACATGGGCTTCCAGGGATCCCTTCAGTGAGTCTATTGCAATCTTTTCCAAACAATCCAAGGGCTCCAACTACAACAGGGATTGTTGATGTTCCCATGTGCCCCATTTTTGAGATTTCCATTTCAAGGTCGTTGATTTTGATAGCTTTTGGAAGATTTTCAACGATATATTGCAATCTGCAGGGACTGCCATATCAATGAGGAGTCACTTTTTTTGCGGTCTCTAATAACAATGTCTCGGCGGTTAGCTGTGATTGTTCTATCTGTGTGTATTGTGTAGTCCCATAAAGTTTTACAGGTCCTATCTCTGTAACCAGGTCTGGGTGGTATTCACAGCAATTTCTTTTAGTTTCCTACCCGTAGAAATTGCAGATTTTCCACTGCAGACATTGACCCACTCTGTCATGCCGCGTTTTATATTCAGTGTGTAACTTGCTATAAGATGGTCAATTGTTTCTGAATATTTACAACAGAATCTGCATTCTGATTTAACACAATATTTTAGTATGTGTGCTTAACGATTTCTAGTTAGCAAGCATTTGTCCTGTGCAGCAAGAATAAAACGTTTGGTTTCAGCTTTTAACCCTGCACCACGTAGCCACTGATGGGTACGGGGGTTTGTCTACATCAACTTGTTTGGTACGGGCAGAATATTGACCATGAAGCGGTTTATCTTAACATCGTTTCTGTATCTGGTCGGTTGCATTTGCTTTATTATTATTATTATTATTATTATTATTATTATTATTATTATTATTACACACTTGTTGTACCAAGTTCTGCGGGAAAGACCTAAATGGCGTCGTGACATTTTGTTACTTTTGTAAAAAAAAAAAAATCACACATTTTATGATAAAAAAATTTTTTTTTTTTTTTTTTTTTTTTTATCTGAACCGAGGAATCCCTGCTTTTCCCATAAATCTGGGGTTAACCAGAACAAATTATTGATGTCCTTATAGTGTTTTTTGATATTTTCACTTGTATTTTGATAATTTTTTGAAGATATTAAAAGATACATTAGACTCTGGGGGACTCCATATCAATTCTTTCAATTTCACTTTTGTTTTTTGTTAACGATTATAATTCCAATTAGGTTTGATTACCTCTGTGTGTTGTTCTTGTTTTCAATTTCCACAAAATTGTTACAGGTTCTATTTCTGTAATTTCCTGGTCTTTCATACCAGTTTTTGATGTTTTCTTCCCGTAAAGTTGCATATTTTCCATGTGGATATTGAATCCGCTATCAGGCCGGGTTTTATCATTTAGTTGGCAATGTTTTTTCCTTCTGGTTTTTGTTACTGGATATTTATCACAAAAATCTGCATTTCGAGTCAACACAGTTTTCTGTCTGTTTGGATGGTATAATCCCATTGTTATTATATCCTTTTGCTTATTGTTTAGTGCAATCCCTTATTGTAGTAATACAACGTAGTAAATATATACATTCCGTTTGCACAAATTCTGATGTTAAATGATATTTAACATATATGCTGTTTTTTTTACATTGATAATCCATTTCTGAGTAGGTAAGTAGTTCAACACGGTGTAATTCTTTTTTTAATCTTATGTACCAGGGGATGTTATTGTTCTTTTCCCACTCTATCGTGAATTTTTATAGATTCATTTTAGTATTCGGCAAGTACATTTTCTTTTTCTTAATTTCAAGATCGTTATATTTAATTTTTTTTGTATATATTTTTTTTGTTTGCAGGCTTTTATAATCATTTTATATATTTGTCAGAAATAAACGTCAAGAATAGTTCCCTCTAATTACTTTTTGAAAAAAAAAAATGTTTATACCATTTTTCATCATAGATAAAAAATAACTTACATATCTTTTAGTTTCTTTACCCAATGATATCATGTCGACTTTTGTATTTATTCGCATCCAGGATTGGATGACCAAACACTAGGTGGCCAATAGTCCTAACATATTCCCATAATGTATATATTTGGGCTGCAATTCTTTTACTATGTTTGCTGGTAAACAAACTTTTGTTGATTATCCTCATTTTAGAAAGACACTTTTCATCTTTGATGTTTTTTGTACTATTGTTATTTTTGATTTTGTTGTATTATTTTTACTTTCGGATCCCAAAAGAGACAAGGTCAGAAATGGCTGCAGGGATATTTTCCATATCAATAACCCAAAACGACTAAAAAAAAAAAAAAAAAAAATACAGATCTTTGACATTTTACATAGATGACTTGGCAATTTTGGTTTGATTCTCCTCTGTGTGTGTGTGTGTGTATGTCGGTTACCAAGATTCCTTCCATAAAATTACCGGAACCTTAATCAATCCGAGGACTCCAACTACAACTGGGTCTGGATGATGTTCTCATACCAGTTTTGAGATTTTTTCTTCCGTAAAGGGCCGTGCATATTTTCCGGTTTGTGGATAGAAGACAGACGTGGACGAAACGCCTCTAAGGTTCAGGCCGGGTTTTATATTCAAAAGTTTGGACTTGGTTAAGTCCAAAGAAGAAGGAAAAAAAGCAAACAAAACAAGATGGTCAATTGTTACTGGATATTTATCATAAAATCTGCATTTCAAAAACAACAAGGACAAAGTTTCATTCCGTGTGTTTGGTAACTTATTATTATTATTGTTATTGTTTTGAGGTTGATATCCTTTTGAAGATTGTTTAGTGGTGCGTCCCTTGTAGTAATACAACGTAGTAAATATATTTATTCCAGTTTGAGAGACCTCTGGTGAAAGGGTTCTGATGTTAAACTGATATTTACCAGATTAAATATGGAAATGAAAACTTTTTTTTTAAAGAAAAAAGGTTCGATAATCCATTTCTGAAAAAGAAAATGTGTAGGTAAGGTTGAGATTCAACACGACGAAATGTAGTGTTGTCTTTTTTAATCTTTCAGTGAGTAAATAGGGCCGAAAATGCGTCGGGATGGTCTGTTATTAAAATTTGTTTTTTTTTGCTCCACGTTGAATTGGTTGTGTCGATCAATGTCTTGAATTTTTTGTAGATGTTTGAAAAACGAGTATTCGGGTGGGTACATTTTAATAGACGCAGCTTTTTGAGCTTAATTTCAAGATCGAATGTAGGTATTTACGTGACGATGCGCGTTCTGGCAAAATTATATTTTTTGTTTGCAGGCTTTTTATAACGATTTTATATATTTGACAGTCTGAATGATAAACTCCCAAAGAATAGTGACCTCATTGTGTTGAATAGAATGTCCATGTGTTTGAGAAGAATACTTGTTCATGTTTATACCATTTTTCATCATATGACGCAATGTTGAAAATTAGACAGTAATCTTCTGCAATGGTTACAATTACCCAATGATATAATGGAACATGTCGACTTTTGTATTTATTCGCATCCAGAAGAAAACAGTGGATGAAAAACAGCTAGTTTGTACAGCCAATAGTCTTAAAATATTCCCATAATGTATATATTTGGCCTGCACCATTCTTTACTATGTTTGCCTGGTAAACAAACTTTGTTCATTCGTGATATCCATTATAAATGCCTTCATTTTTTTTTATCTGGCACTTTTTTGGGATCTACTATAAGATGTTTTTTGTACATATTATTATTTTCTTTTTATTTTTGTTGTATACACCATTTTAGAGGGCCGTGGCTGTTTGTTGGCGGTTACGGTTTGTTGAGAGAAGACAGACGTGGGACTAAACGCCTGTAAGGTTCTTTCTCCTGCTATTTTCCAATTAATCAAAAGTTTGGACCCACAAGTCCAACTAAAAAAAAAAAAAAAAAACAGACCGATAATACATTTTACATAAATGAATATTTTTCATAACAAGTTACAATACAAGAAAACAGTACAAAGGACAAAGTGTGGAATATTAATTGTATTTCTTTAAGGCGTCACGTTATTTTGTTAGATTCCTTTTTGAGGTTGAATCTACCGAAACCTCTCCAATCAATCCGAGGGACTCCAACTACAAAAGGAAAGAGAGATGTCCTTGGCTATTTATAGCCAGGAAAGAGAGACCTTTTGAAGGAGGAGGTAACCACAATCCTTCTTATTTTGATAGTTATTTGAAGATATTAAAAGATACATTAGACTCTGCAGGTACTGGCATGTTAATAAGAAAACACATTTTATTTTGTTGGTCTTTGAAATGGATGTCTGGGCGATTACATTTGATTGTTCTGTCTGTGTGTATTGTAAAATCCCATAGAATTGTAACAGTCCTAACTCTGTAACCGGGTCTGGGTGATGTTCATACCAATTTCTTGAAGTTTCTTTCCTGTAAAAAAAGAAATATGTATTTCCCATATTATTATTATTATTATTATTATTATTATTATTATTAGCAGTAGTAGAAGTAGTAGTAGTAGTAATAGTAGTAGTAGTAGTAGTAGTAGTAGTGTAAAAGGAATTATTGTGACAGTGTGCCGGCTACATAGTATCCAAATAAGCCTCAACACACTCCTATCATTTGAACATTATAGCAAAAAAAAGATGTAACTGAAAACGAATATTCGCAAAAGAAAAAGACTAACCCGGGAATCATGATATTAATGGCGCGGAGAAATACGAAACGGCAAAAATAAAAGACTGAGTGCTGAATAGATGAATATAATTACATTTTGATTTCTTGATTTATATTCAGCTGTACCGTATGCTTGCTTTTTATATACAGTAAACATTACTGTATATAAAATGCAAGCATAACGTACAGCTTAACATAAATCTAGCTAATGTGCTTTGTGTAATGTTTTGGAAGTTATTAATTAAATATTACGGGTTTAAATACACTATTTTTTTTCTATAATATGAACAACTAAAATGGGAGGGTTAAATCTAATATGCCAGTGTTACTTTTATGATTTAATATAATATACAGTAATGTTTTCTGTTAAAAGCTTAAGCGTTTTAGTAATTTTTGGGTGGTATTGATAATTTGATTTTTAAACATTCACTGCTTAAATATACAAAACGTTTTTCTAAAACAAGCCCAATGCCTAATATGCCAGTGCTTCTTTTATACTGCCATTATACAGTATATATTAGATTGACTTAATTTTGTAAAGACAGCGTTAAGTTTAATTTTACCAAAACGCAGTATTTTTAAAGTTTTTTTAGCAAATTATTTGAATTGCCAGATGTAGTGTCTTGTCGTGTCTTTTCCGTTACGTGACATTTTAATTGTTGAAGAACGTAAGGGTGTTAAATATGCTCGCTTTTCTTGGAATTGCAATGCTATTTCTATTGTTACCAAAAATGAATTTTTTTCTGAGACAATCTAATTGTCTCTAAATATCTTTGAGTCTATATCTTTATTAGTGCGTGTGGGGGGGTGTTAAAAATAAATCCAGAATGCGTTATTTGCATTTTCAGATCACAGACAGCTTAATAAGGCTAATGGTGAAATTAGCCTTTTTGCATACAGGATACTTATATATATATATATATATATATATATATATATATATATATATATATATATATAAAAGTATTAATGGATTCATTTTAATCCGACATTTTTATTACATCAATTAAGATTTTTCAAAATGATCGATAGATTGTTAAAAAAAAAATGGGCTGTCTATTTCAAGTACGAGTGTCCACTATAATAACGTTTGAAGTAAAACACACACACACACACACACACACACACATATATATATATATATATATAGGAAACAACACTTTATAGTAATTGTCATTTTCCCGTTTTCCCACATTGAAGCGTTTTTGTATAAAAGAGGACTGCTGCCAAAATACACAATAATACTTATATACAAACATACGCAATATATATATATATATATATATATATATATATATATATATATATATATATATATATGTTGCTATGGATAAATTGTCGTCTCTAAATTACGGAAAAATGAAAATAACACTGACATCTTGAAATGCCAAAACTACTTCCTTCATTCGACTTCGGAATCTCCTGCATCTCTTGTGGACGGTCTCCTTGTTTAAGTTGGTGAATGCTGCCATAATCTTTGCCTTCAGTCCATCTTTACTATTATAAAGAGTTTTTGCTGATCTCCCGCTCATCTACGCCCCACACATAATAATCAAGGGGTTGAAGTTTAAGGAGTTAGGTGGCCAGATGTAAAGGGTGATGTGGTCGCTGATATTGTATGACAGCCATGACTGTGTTCTCTTGCTCGGGTTGCATGGTGCAGAGTCCTGTTGCCAGACATAGGTTCCTCCAGTACCCCTTGACCCAAAACAGCACTACTACCTCAAGGCACTTTGTGTAGGTCTCCGTGTTGAGTCTGAAGCCGTCACCAGCTCATTCGGGAGTTCTTTTCAAATCAGACCGATCAGAGTGAGTATTCCAAGCTGCTGTACCGTCGTAATCACAATCACTCATCCAAATCTTTTCTATATCCTCTGCACTGTTCTCAGATTAACACCTAAACACTCTAAAAAGTTCATACTGGAACTTCCGGTGCGAATGCCAAGCAGTATAGCATGCCGTTTCCGAATTTCTGGCGGAGTGAATTGCGTCATGTTGCTCTTTTTGTCATAGACGTTGCCCAGCTAACCTTAATATACTGTGCAGTCGACAAAATCAAACACAAACAACACGCATGCGCGAAATTAAAAAAAAAAAAACGAAATGGCAATAATTTACGCGCGTGTGTATGTGTGTGTGTGCGTGCGACATTAACAACCGGGTTATTTTGGAAAGTTGTTCTCAAATTATATGTTTGGAAATATTTCAACATTTTATTTAACATGTTAACTCAAAATATATAATTCCCAGATTTTACAGTTCTATAAGTCTGATTTAATTTTTACAAAGTATTTTGGTCTTTGTAAAGGCATTTTTCCGATTTTGAAATAATTCTTAATCTAGAAAATAAATAATGTTAATTGACGTCTTTAGGTAAACAAAAACATTTCTATTACAAAATGCGTAAATAATTTAAAAATACTGTGTTATTTTAGACATCATCAGTCAATTGAAAATTTCCATGAGTTTATTACAGTTTGAGCCGGCACTCTACCAACAAATTATTTATAAAATATGCATATGTGCGGTATTTTACAAGTGGGTACGAGGATGCCTTTTAGACACACACAGAAACCTTCTCATATAGTATACGTACATACATACATACACATATATATGTATATATTTCAGAATTCCACTTCTTTCTGTCTCTTTCTCTCTTCTCCCAATTTTTTTAAAGTCTTATATTGAAATTTTTATTTTGTCTGAATAAATTGATTTCATTTGTAAAAAGAAAATTGCTCTGATGAGATGAATATTTAAATATATTCATGAAATAAATCACTACCAATTAACAATTGGTATATATATATATATATATATATATATATATATATATATATATATATATATACATAGAAATCAACATCTTAGAGGCGACAGTCTGTTTCATGCTAGATGGAATCGTCGTGGCCTGACGATTGCACCTAGCATGAAACAGACTGTCGCCTCTAAGTGTTGACTTCTATGTTCACTTTTATATTTACACACGCTCTATCTCTGATATTGAGCACTTTATCCCATAAATGTAGCACATCTTAAGACCATATTTCTTCACACACACACACACACACACACACACACACACACACACACATATATATATATATATATAGCTGGTCACTCGTATTCGAGGATACTCGTCTACTAGGGCTTCTAGTCAATCCCTAATGCAGACACTTGCTTAGACGCATTTGTGTTTATTCAACACCCACATATCCAACCTGTGGTTTATACTGCAACTATGCTGAACAGACCTTAGTTACAGTTTCTGGTAGAGAGCGTATTATCTAGCGTAATCAGCAATTTGAACAAGGCCAGTACGATGATATGTAACTTTGTGCTAGCAGAGCTATCGACGAATTTCACTCACAAGGCTTGGGTCAAGTATAGGTTTCAGGTACTTTCCAAAAGTGCCGCACACTGGGATCAATCTCCCTTCCTGACAAATCCATCATAGTGGGATTCGAACCCAGATCTCATGGTCAGAAAGCGAACGTTCTCACGACTCGGCTATTTTTAGGCATTTAAAACAACATGCCTGCCCGCACACACAATTCCGTAAAATACTTGTCGAAAACACAACTATACTTCGACATGAAAACAATAGACAAAAACTAAAAATACTTGAAGCATTATACATCAAACAGTTAAAACCCAACCTAAACAAAATAAATTATGGCATGTCTACAAATATTCTTAAATGTCTATAATTGGTAACAGAAGCCATTGGTTTATACCAACGGCTTTCCTTACTTCATTCTACAATTCACTCTCGTGTAGTCATGTGTAACGTCATGAGATGCTGTGCGATTTTCGCTTCTTGCGTCTTATATGCGCGTGTTTATCGTTGCTTAGTGATTAACTATGTAAACAATGACAGACTATCATCACTGTCGTGTCCGTATATTGTTTAATATGTTTGTGATTTACATTTTTGATAATGGCTTAAGTAAGCCGAAATCTTAGATTATATTAAAAAAATATGGATCAATATTGTGAATTTCTTTCTTCGTTTAATGATAATGTTATCAAACTTATCAGATGTTACGAACAAATTTTACATAAAATAAATAGACAACACTTGTCTATATTATTTAATGAAACGTGTATAAATATATATATATATATATATATATATGTATATATATATATGTGTGTGTGTGTGTGTGTGTGAAGTGTGTGTGTGTTGCGGGGGTGTTAGTTTTAATCAGTTCATCCTTAGCAAAGTGATAATGCCACTAAGATATTGTCTGTGAAAGTGAATTAAAATATATTAGAAGGAATCTGAAACGCAGTTCTCAACAGGAAAAACTTCTCGTCATATTCAAAAGACCAAGGGATGAGTGTGAACCTGACGACAAGCGAATCTATCTACTATTGTAGAAAGAAAATAGTAAATACAATTTCAGAGTTTAGGCGATGACATTAGAAGTATAGAGTTGAAATAGACTTTAAATGTACCGGAAACCCAATTCTAAACAGAAAACAATGGGTAAACCTGTATTTTAAAAAAGAAAAAAAGAAAAAAGTAAAGAAACTCGTCTTTCAGTATCCATAACTGATCAACGTTTTCTGTGGAAGTTTCTAAAAGCGCTAGAAAGACTGTTTGAATGCCATGCCTTCAGTTTCATTTCTCATATCCAGGATAAAATGGCGTTCAGTCATTGATCCAGGTTCCCGGAAATGTGAAACCGACAGAATGTTTGCAACGTAGCAATCGTTGGTAAACTTGACCGAAGCCATCATCCATTTGATTTATATGAGATTCTATGACAAAGAGCACACACACACACACACACACGTATCCTAGAAAGTTTGTATGTATGTATGTCCTCCTTTGTTAAACGTCTCCACGTAGCCCGTTGCAAAATTGTGCATATTCAACTTTATTCTTGGTTAAAGAATAATGATATTTGGGAAGCAATTGTGCAGTTATTTAATTTTTCATAGAATTAATTAAAATCTGTCGTTTGTTGGTGGGTGGTAGGGTGATTGTTATAACACGCTTCGTAGCGCTTATAATATAAGTAATACTTCAGCAATTGCCGTGACGCCTGCATTATTTAGTCTGAAGACTGACTCCAAACGGCTTTTTTCCCTTAACTCTGACCTGGAGCTCTTTATTTATATTTATGGACTAGTTCATATAGTCACTGGGGGTTTACAATTTATTAATACTTTTATATATATATATATATATATATATATATATATATATATTTTTATTAGTATCAATATCTCCTTCTCCTCTTTCGGGAGAGTTCGTCAAAATACTTGACTTTGTAGCGTCTCTGTCTCGGATCCATTTTCAGTTCTTCAGTGCGTTTTCGTTTTATGGACCTTGTCTTTCTGCATTCCCTGACTTGTGGTGGTGACGACACATCAAAAACATCATATAGCATTTTTATCGCTTCTTCCAATCTTTCAGGTCTTTCATCGATGGACCTTTTTTTCAGCTAATTTTGGTGCCTTTTATGTTCAAATCTTTTCCCTTTTACCATTTAAATCAGCTTCCCGATTTTTACTGATATTATGGTCTCTTCCCACGTTTCTTTACCATCCTTATATGCTCTAAAGAACACTTCATTGCCGACCATGAAACTTTTGCTGTCGTCATTGTTATCCATTCGTGTTTTTGACTTGTCGAACGCCGATTTTACTACTGTAGTAAAAATGAATTCCACCAGCGACATGCTTGATGGTGTATTGGGATTAGGTGTTACACGGGAAACTCTCAGAAAATGCTGAAGTGCTTCCTCATTTTCTTTCTTAAGATTTACTCTTTTGAAAGTTCCCACAAACCATTCCGCTTGTCCGTTCCACCTTGGGTGATATGGTGGGGAATATACTCAATGAAGAACATCTTACAAAAGTCTTCGAATTCTTTACCCGTGAATTGTTTTCTGTTATCAAATACTGTGGTATCTGGTATGCCATATCTCGCAAACAGTTCATGCAAGAAATTCACTATCACTGAAGATGTTGGATTTTTGCAATTATAAATTTCTGGCCATTTAGAGAAACTATCAACTACCACAAGATAATGTGATCCATTGATAGGACCTGCAAAATCTAAATTCAGTCTTGACCATAGCGTGTCTGTCTTTGGCCAAGGTACCATCTTTGTGACAGGCAGTTTTGCTGCGAGAGCACAACTCTGCAAGTTTTCACTTTGGTCTACAGTTGGAAATTTGTCTCCAGCTGTGCTGGTTGAACTCTGCCTCCGGGAAGAGAGAATCCCCAGTCGATGCTATGTCAAAGGGCAGAGTCTCGTCTCAGAAAATAGCTACCGGACCCGTTTTATACGAGGTCTATGGGGGAATTTTTGACCTACCCTATGGGCTCGGATACCCCACATTAAATTCACCCTTGTGCCACATCTGACCGCGTGGGGCGGTTGTAGATATCCTCCAAGCTTTCACTATCTTTTTAATGTCTGATCCATTCTGGTCCAATATAAGAAACTTCTAATCAGATTTAATTCTAGAAATACCAGGATGGCTGCTGTGAAAATCCTTCAATGTAACACACTAGGTATTACAACTCTTTCCCCGAATATTACTACATCGTTGCACGGAGGGTAAGCGTTTAAGTCTGAAATTCCTTCTTTATTACTTTCTTTCAATTGCTTTTTATTCTCGCAGTAAAGACATCATTTCCCGCTTTTTCTTTTTTTTTCTTTCAGGGTAACTGGTAACTCTCATACTCTATTGTGCAAAATGTTTTTTTAATTTTCATTTTGCTTTTTAGTGCTGCTATGACTGTGTCGTCAAATGGTTGTGCATTTTTAGATATTAATCTTGATAATCCATCCGCATGTCTTAATTTTTTAGACGGTTGGTACTCCATTGTAAAATCATAGTTTAATAAGATGGTACCCCAGCGTTATATTCTATTAACTGTATGCGTAGATATTCATTTCTCTGAATCATATATAGAGGTTTGTGGTCTGTTTGCAACCTAAAATGTCTTCCATGAATAAACTCATGAAATTTCTTCACAGCAAATATAATTGCTAAAGCCTCTTTTTCTATCTGGCTGTAATTTTCTCTGCTGGTAGAAGCGAGCGCGAAGCATGAGCAAAGATTTTCATTTTACTGCCATCGTATTTGTGTAAAATCACTGCTTCAATATCGTACTCACTAGGATCTGACGTCACTACAATTTCTTCTTTTGGATCGTAGTGTGCTAATGATAAATCTAACGGAACTTTTTTATTTCATCAAACGCATTTTGACAATTATCATTCTAGTTCCAATTTACTCCTTTTTGACGTAGATTGTTCAATTGAACTCTAAAATTATGCATATTAAGAACATATATTTGATAGTAATTAGCCAGTCCTAGAAAAGCTTGTAACGTAGTCACGTATAGTGTTGGAGGCAGGCTTTTAATTGCACTTGCCCTCGACGGATCTAGTTGAGGACCATTTTTCTCAATAATTTGACCGAGGTATTTAATTTTCGGCAAAAACAATTCCCATTTTTCTTCACTGAGCTCGAACCCGTACTCTTAGTATTTCCAAATCGTTTTCCCATCCACAACATATTGTTCTTTAGATACAGTTTTGATTAAAATGTCGTTCAGATAGCCTCGTCGACAAGGCTATTAGAACTGCCTGACTTCCAATGGCTTCTTCTTCTGACCTCTGACCCGGAGTATATAGTTTATAGTTATTGACTAGTCCATATAGTCACTGGTGGGGGTGTACTATTTACTCCACAACAGGGATTTAAATACAATTCTTTTCAAGGTGGAGTAATGCATAGGAGTTCGGATTGAGGAATGCGGCCGTGTTTGTTACATTCATTTACATGTAAATACCGTTGGGAAATGTATGCATCCATCTCTTCTTGCTACACCTAAATAGCAGGACAGATTATGTACTGTAGCCTTGGTTGGCAACTGGTCTAAGAGAAGAACAATTTTGAATTCAAAACATTCAAATATGGGTCAACTAGTCTCACACCCTGCAATTCGCGAAACCTGATGAGTACAGTTATACCCCTGAAGACATAGTCAATCAGGGAGGGCTTCCTCGAAGGGATGAGGAGGCCCTGGATCTGAATTCGGATCAGGATCTGATCCAATCAGTTTTCATCGCTGGTAGAACTTGTCAAGGAAATCTTCAAACGCATCAAGATGCACAATTATAAAAAAATGAGTAAATTGTATTCCTTTAAATGCGCAAATTTAACAACTTAATTATAAAATATTATTAAAGTAATAATAAAATATTATAAAAATATTAATTCAAGAATATAATAATATATAATAATAATATAATAATATATAATAATATAATAATATATAATTACAATATTACAATGCATTGGCTGATTTGTATATACTCCACTATATTCTGACATTTTATCGTTGGTGGATTTACAAATTTCATTGCAAAGAGTAGATCTCTGGTTAGTAAACAGAACCATCAGTGTTTGAACAACCCATAAAATGTTTTCCTTAATATTTATCAAAATGACATGTTAAATTTTCAAGATTAATCAGGTATCTCTGAATTATTCTGTCGATTAATTACAAAGAGTTTCTGGTATTAATCATAATATTTGTGTGAATTACAAGAAGTTATTGTTTTTATTATTTCATCCCAAGCAAGGCAATAATTGCCATTCAAAAAAAAGGGGTTACTAAGTGTGAAAGAATATGAGGAAAAACATCATTAAAAAGAGTGAACAATAAAAGAATTAAGAAGACAGAAGATAGCGATTAACATTGCATTTAAATTTTTGAAACTTAAAATTATCCCACAAGCGAGAAGTGTGAGAGAGGAATCTGTTAGCATTTTACTGAAATTAAAATGTAACCTCTTTTTGAATATTTGAAATTTTGAAAGTATCAAATTCACTTTTTAATATTGGCCTTTCATATCGATTTTTTCAAATGATATATTTATATTATTTTTCTGAAAATCCCATATTACTAATGCTCCATGTTACTAAATAAGGGTTAATTTATTTTAATGCCACCCACCCAACTGGCCAATAATATCAAAAACATTTCAATATTTATTCGCTATGTAAATACACCTATTGACAAATCTGACAATGGCTCGTGCTTCTGAAAAACAGGACATGATGAAGTGATTGTGCGTACATTTTAGAGTAAACATCTTTATCAAATATGACATTTAAGTAAAATATGCTATATCTATCTCTCTATCTATCTATCTATCTATCTATCTATCTATACATTTTGTGAGGAGGAGAGATTTATCGTTTGTTTCCTGTTACAAATAGCTAACTGAAAGCCGTTCAGATCTAACTACTGTGGCGAACGTCGTACAGATACAAGATAAACGTAACTGATTACATACTAGACTTCATTTTTTAAAAAATATAAAACAAGCATTAAATAACAATTATTTTATTAACAAAGGAAATTTAACTACCGTTCGAAAAAACGAATAATGAATACTACACATAATGTAAACAATTTAAAATCCAGCACTAACCTATTCTACAGAAAACAACTACACAATATTAACAAACTAGTCCATGCATCCATTTTTTACGGCTTATCAACCCTTAGGTGGTTATGTAAAGTCAGAGTTTTTTTGGGGGGTAATAATGGTTTAGTACTAATTAACCCATAGCTGGGGGAAGAAGAGGTGAATTCATATCCTTCCCAAGAAAATTAGCGCATAAGTGAACCCAACGGGAATTGGAATTCGGCTCACCGATTAACAATTCCGAGTGTTTATCCATTATAGTACCCGCATATCCAAGCTTATGGTTCCTGGTATCCCCAAGGGTCACCCACCTAGATACTGATCAAACTCGATGTTGCTTAACTTCGGTGATCGTATGGGAAGCGTTGTTTCAACGTGATGTGGCTGTAAGTCTTCACAAACTAGACAACAAAATAT
The DNA here is from genome assembly GCA_903632075.3 of Acanthosepion pharaonis. NCBI lineage: Eukaryota > Metazoa > Mollusca > Cephalopoda > Sepiida > Sepiidae > Acanthosepion > Acanthosepion pharaonis. Next base: position 1,672,301 of record CAHIKZ030002468.1, on the reverse strand, counting down.
AAGATAACTAATGCTATCAATTTAGGAACATACATACTGAATCTATTTCACTAAAAAGATGGCTAGCCACCACATACCGATGTTTGAATTTAGATCAGAAACCAGGAGATTCATGCCTGATGTAGTATCTGGTCATTCGTTATTATTATTATTATTATTATTATTATTATTTCCTTTGATTTCTGGCGTTTACACATTTCTTTTCGGGCATCATGACATTTTCCACTGACAAAAAAAAAAATGACATAGATAAAGCCCTCGATAATATTCTCGATATGAGACATTCTCTGTTTGTGTGTTGGTAATCCGAATTTCTTTCGAGAATGTCTCATATCGAGAATATTTCACATTGAACATGAAGAAAAATTAATTATTTTTAATAATATGTAGAAATCTCCACTTTTACCTGAAGACGGTCGCGAGACCAGAAACGCGTGTCGTAAAATTATGTAAAACAAAGCATAATATTTTTTCTAAATAAATCCACATTACAACCAAAAACGTTAGCGGCACCTCTCTTCTCTTCTTTTTATATATATATATATATATATATATATATATATATATATATATAGTCGTATGAAGGGCGCATTGAGGCCTGGAATTGACAATGACCATGTAGTGGTGATTCCTATATTCACGCCATATATATATATATATATATATATATATATGTGTGTGTGTGTGTGTGTGTGTGTGTGTGTGTAACTGCGTACATATATACACATATAAACTGTGAAATAAAATTAAAAACATTATTTGGCCATCTGTTGTTCTGTCAGATCTGCTTTTAGAACTTTTGTCTAATTAACAGTAAACTCTTTTCGTCAAACATTTGGTTTGAATTTTCTTAAAATTTAATTATCTTTATTACAACTACAGACACTAAAAGTAGTTTTAGTTGAAGAAAAAGAAATGATGGAACGATGATACAGTTAAGATAACTTGGCGTTGCATGGAATGATATAGCGTCATATCATTAGTAAATTTCTCTTATCCATGTACGAAGTGATATCAGAAAGTTTCTGTAAGAGGACAAAAAAAGTACACAATTTTTCTTCTTCTTCTTGACAGATTTAGGCTCTCCCCAGCTTCCAATCCCCTATGACTCTTAGTAATGTTTGTTTTTACTGTCCCACTTCTGTCGCTCATACATTCTCTATTTCCTGTGAGAGTCAAGTTTTTAAGCTCGATTTCCACATTTATGTGTCATAGAAAGTTCAACTTTATGTGTCATAGAAAGTTCTGCTTTTATTTAATTACACTTAACACTTCATCGTTAGTAATATACTCAGTTCATGGCATTCTCAGCGTCTTTCTCTAGAAGCAAATCGATGTTGCTACAAGTTTCACCTTCATCTGTAAGGAGATTGCCCAGCATTCAATGCCATATAGGAAGACATATTGCATAAGAGTTCAGCACTCTTAATTGAATAAATTAGATTTCATATTTTTTATATTTAGCCACCATTCATTTTTAGATTGTCGACTTGAGAACACCTCCATTGATTCTTGCGTCTTTTTCACGCGTGAGAAGCACTATGGAAATCATCTTCCTGAAGCTGGTTCAAAAATCACCTGCGATTTCGTTTGAATTTCATCTACTTTCAGGAAGAGGCATCCCTTTAGATTAAATTTATGTTTTTAATGAACACGGCGAAGTTAGAAGAGGATAAACTTTCTCAAATTTTCAGTCCTTTTGCTGATGATTGGTTTTCGGAACACTGATCATTTTAATCCGAATTAGATCAACTTTGGAATCAGGTTCAATATCTGAGTTCCAGGGAAAGCCTGATGAATGATTTTAAGGCTTTTGAGTAGCATATTTGTGAAAACTTCATTCCAGTGGAGCAGTTTAGATTAACCCCCTTCCAGAACACATAGGTTATGACTGAGACGTGCCCACTTCATATCTCGAGATAACTTAGCCCTATCTATACTCCCCGTAGCCATTTTGTACTTACTTTTTAATCATTTCGCTCCAGTAAGGCGATAATACCACTAAGACGCATAGGGTTACTGAGTTTGAAAGGATATGAGAAAAAGAAAACATTATTAAGGAGAGAGAACAATGAAAGAGCAGGAATCAAGACAGAGGGTAACGCCTGGCATTGCATTTAAACTTTTTAAAATCAAAGTTTACTGGAAAACACTAGCACTGTTAATATTTAACAGCCCTAACGAGGTTTGTATGTGGCACAAAGCTGAGTTTAATGTGGGTTCTCCGAGAACGTAGGCTAGACCAAAAATATTCCCTTAGAAGCCGCATAAACGCGTTCAGGGCCTGTCTACCTCCCCAGA